>JAGVVM010001014.1:0-32892 GCA_019149425.1 Psidium friedrichsthalianum | reverse complement strand
AAAGGAAAGTCCTCATGAGCATGGTATCTCCATTAGCTGGACTGTGGCCCTTTTCGTTAGATCATTTTGTACGTGGACCTTATTCTCGACGTTACTCTCCTACGCTTGTATTGCACTTGTCCAGGCACAACTTTGTCTCGCCGTTATTCATCCAAACCCGCAATGTCCTTACAAGCTTTAAAGCAGTATATACTTGAAAATATCAGTGTCAAGCATCTCACGAGACGTAATGATGTGACATAAGCAAGTTTTAAAGCGATAAATACTTGAAAATTTTGATTTGAGACTTGACGTGTTGGGGTTTTAACCAGGTGATTAGCCACGGAATATCGACAGAAGCAGTGGAGAGGATGCAAGAGGTGGCAGCGGAAGGGAAGATGAAGCTTTATTCGAAGGATCCCACAAAGACGATGAGACTGTCCACTAGTTTCAACGTGACGAAAGAGAAGATCCACAACTGGAGAGACTATCTCCAGCTCCATTGTCACCCCTTGACAAGTATATGGAAGAGTGGCCCTCCAGTCCTCCCACCTTCAGGTATCTCTCTTGCCCCTTCTCTCTCTTACTTGATTTTGAGCATGATAATTTGTGACGTCATCTGCATGCAAGCGTAACTAAACGTTCACTGTTGCCGAAATTTAAAACCCATTAATCAAAAGAATAATTGGAGACTTGAAATAGATAAAATCAATGTTGTTTATGAATTTTTAATTTTTAAATTACTTGACTTTCCTAAAAATGGGGTGCACAATTAATGAACATGTATGCTATATGCATTGTGAGGAAAAAAAGGGAAAAGGAAGTGTTCACACTGGAGAAAAGGACAAGGAGCCACGCGCCAAACATGAGGTCTCTTTTTGTATTTCTCGGGAAAGATTTGGACAATTTGTTTAAGGTTTGAGTGCACAATCTTTATTTTTTTAAAAAAAATTAAAGACATCAATAATTATTGAAGTCGAGGTCTCTAGTTAAATTCAGCATTCGTCACGGCTTCGATAATTCCACACCTACATGAATGGACCGTCACAAGCCTTATCGTTCTTATTGGTTTGCGCTATTTTTTTTTTAATAATTCTCCAAAAACTCTCTGAAAAAAAATTAAAAAGGAAGGTTGTATCAATTTTGGAAAAGAATTGTGGTTTTGAAAACGAACAAAGTAGTTAAATACATAATGAGAAAAGAATACATCTTTTCGTGTCTGAAAAGTGATTAATTCTCATACACCTCTTCATGTGGAGAATTATTAAAACTGCTATCTGATAATCTCACTTGAGACTCTATTGTATCCTGTAGGATCTTTGCCGATAACTATTAACAATGTTGTGGAGCAAATAATTTCCTAAAGAGAGTGTTATCACGTCTCAGAGTCTGATTTGGCAAAAGATTCGCGATCTGTCATCGCAACGTAAGTTGATGATCAGGAGATGTTCGAAGGCGGACACTTCGGAGAGGCAAGGACGCTCGGATTCCGGCCTCACGTAGCTTCTCGGCAACCTCGTGAACCGAGTCCCACCGGATATGACTTTAGCTTCCATGTGCCAACGATTCCACAGAAACGGAATAAATGAATGGAGGGCTTATTTTTCTGCCCTTTTCCTGAGTTTGCGGGTATGGCTGGCTTTGGTGAACTCCCAAGAAGGTGAGCATTCTGAGGTGCTACGTGCGTGCTTTATATTTAAAAAGCAGTGGCCAGCGTGCTACTGTCGAAATTATAGAAATGCCCTATAGACCAAATCAGAATCATGAGGTGAAATTGATCGAGCCACGTCGGTGATGGAAATTCGTGTCATGGTTTGACGCCTCCGCTTCCAATTCTGGTGGTAGTTTAAATTTTGTCTAGACTAATGTATGTACCTAGAAGAATTACGATAGTCTTGTACTTTTATTATTCTGGGTTGAACTGATTTGACTCTATTTTAAAAGTAAACATGATCGAGCTTGATGCGATCTGCGTAGTATCCATATCAGGTTTCTACCATCGGTAACATTTCGATACTGACTTCTTATATGTTTGGTGTATTAATGACTGTAGCTTTAATGCGCTTTTATAACCGGAAAGAGTAATGAAGAGGAGACGGGGAACAGACCGTCAAGGTTGGACTGAGTGGACAAATTAAAGTGCAAGCTTTTAATTACTTTGCCCAATGAAAAGATAGGATAGGAATTCAGGTACCCGATTTAATCTGCTTTGTAGAATGCTCGCGGTAATATATATTACTCCACAACCTAGGCAGGTAAATATGAAATCGAGATTTATAAGCTACTACTCTAATTGCCCATGCAATTAGCCAAGTTTCCTTCATGTGCAATTTGCAGATCAAAAGATTGAAACAAAGGCTCCATTTGTTTCGCAACATTTGGATCACTTAGAAAAATGAGTCAACGCGAAATGTTTTCCTACCAAAACTTAAATTCACTAGAAATCATTTTTCAAAATATGACTGTCGGCGCTTGGATCTTAAACTCGGCGCTTGGGCCTGGGCCTAGGACACCGGTGTTCATGCCTAGGATGCTAGGCTAGGTAATATCGAGGTCGAGCTTGGGTCCTTGAGGACCATGCCGACTCTCGAACCCTAGCACCCATGTCGGGGTTCGCGACTTCTGAGCACCGGTCCATCGAGGTTGGGCTCGAGACTCCCGAGCCCATTCCCGGACCCCCTTGCCCTAGTCCATCAATGTCGAGCCCAAGCCCAGGCACCGGGAATTGGAGCTTGGCCTTGATGGACTCAAGCATGGACCCCAATGTCCCAGGCTTGACCTCATTGGACTCGGGAGCGGGTACTAGTACCAAAATCCTAGGCCTGACCTTGATGGAGCCGGGAGTAGGCATTGGTACTAGAATCCCAGGCCTAACCTCAATTGACCTAGACCCAGGCATCAAGACCTGGGCCCGGCCTCTGTAGATTGTGGTTAGGGCACAAGGGAGCCATGCATGGGCATCGAGTTTTTGGGCCTGATTTTTAATGGACCCAAGACCAATGCCCATGCTCGTACCCAAGAGTTGGGGATTTGGTCTTGAGAACTTAGTTGCTCGGCTACCCATATGCAAGCCACTAGCGCTCGAATAGTGTACAACTATTTAGGAATGATTTTTCTTACCAAATGAGGCTTATCGACGAATCATGGCTGGTAAGTGACGTCTTAGTCCCAACAATAGGGGATGCCAATGAGGCTTTTCGTATGTGTAATATCAAAGTGCCTTATTTTTTTACTTTCAATAGTTATAAGGGAAATTTCTTACCCCACCAATCCCTTCTAGATGGTGAATTTCGTACCTCCTACCATAAGGAAAATTCGCCAAAAAGACCTAAACTATTGTACTTTGGCCAATCCAGTCATTAACTTTTTTTAATTTTGCCAAATGAGTCTATTCGGCCAATTTTAACCTGAAATTACTTATTTGGACACTAGTAGTACGACATAAGACGGTCAGCGCTGACATTGACAATTTCTTTATTAATTTTTTAAAATAATTTTGATTTTTTTGTTTTATTTTTTCTTCTTTGTTTCTTTTCCTTTTTTTTTCTATCAAGGCCAACCCTCGCCATTACATGCGAGGGTTGGTCAACCCTCATCGACCATAGGTGAGGATCGACAACCCATGTTGGCCACTGGTCGAGACTGCGAAGCCGCCAATCACTGTCGCGACCCTAAGAATTTCAATGCGAATGAAAATTTCCAGGTTAACAGATTATCAGGTTAATTAGATTGACTAACCTAATACGGACTCTCCAAGCCCTATCGAATCGCAACTTGATTTTTTTGTTCACATGATTTTAGAATTTGGAGTCGCCACTAATCATTTTTTGATAGGTCGATTAGAAACTATAAGTAAATTAGCGGGAGAACTAAATTACTTCTACGAACCAGAGATTATTAGTTCGGGGACTTGGTTACACTAGTTAATTAAAACTAATGCTCTTTCGGTACCTTAATTTCATGGATATCCTAATTTGGCAACTCCGGCTTGGTTTACTCCTCAGGCTCTATTGAGATGTCTCTCTCTCTCTCTCTTCTCTCTCTCTCTCTCTCTCTCTCTTTTTTACTTTTTAGATGGAATGCATGAATGGTAATGGGTGTATGGATAAGCAGAACGTTAATATCCAAATATAGATACACGAATATATACATTCGAATGCAGACATGCAATCATGAACATGCGTACATAGATATACAAATATGACATGCAAACATGAACGTACGTTACATGCGAACGTGGACACGCAAATACAGCATATGAACGTGGATATACAAATACAGCACAAGAACGCAGACATGAGGATGCGACATACGAATGTGGACCTGCAGACGCAACATACATACGACATACGTATGTAGGTATACGAATACAGACAGGTGGATACGAAGGCATACGAATGCAACATGCGGATTTGAAGACGTACGAATACGACATGCAAATACGAAGACATACGAATATGATATGCGAACTTGACATACATACATGGACGTGCGAACGCAACATGCATATATGGACGTGCGAGCGCGACATGCATACATGGACGTGCGTATGTAACATGTGTACACGAATCATACATACGTAGGCATGCGTACACTACATGTGAAAGCGGACATACGGACGCGACACGCAAATAAATCATCAAAAATAGGATTGGCTAGTCGAAATGGTCTGTTTCCTAATTTTTTGAGATTTTTCTGAATTTCCTAGAATTTTTCAAGACAATTTGCCTATAAGGGACAAAATCGTCATTTTGAAAAGATTAGGAGGGAAGATCTTCAATATAGAATTGGCCAGTAGAAATGGCCCGTTTCCTAATTTTTGAGATTTTTCTGAATCCTTTGGAATTTTTTAAGACAATTTACCTATAAATGGTAAAATCATCATTTTGAAAAGATCAGGAGGGAAGATCCTCAAACTAGGATTAGCCAGTCGAAATGACCCGTCTCCTAGTCTTTGAGATTTTTCTTTTGAAATTTTTTTTTGATGAATATATATAAATCAATGACAATATGAATACGACATACGTACGTGACATGCGTACATGACATATGAATACGGCATACGTATCATAAAACTAGTCAACAGAATACATGAGATCTTTACACCACCAAATGTGAGGTAGAGCCTACCGCGATCTGGAGTTCAAATCGAAAAATATAGAAAATTGCAATACGAATACGTATGCAGTATGGCAAAGTATGCATGAGCTATACTATATGAAATATACATGAATGACATTTTTTTTGGTATTTTCAAATTAAATAAGATCGACGATGCAAAATATTTTGAATATAAACGCAATATAGAAGACGCGATATAAACAGCAATATATGAAGATAAACATTAAAAATTCCCTAAAGCCGAAAGAGGGAGTGAGTTAACGACTTATGTGCAATGTTACGATCTCCAACAGATGGCTCGGCATACTCATTCTGGAGTTTAATAGTATGAAAATTAAACTGCAGAAAGTAGAGTACCGAAAGCAGTAAATAAAGAACCTCCAGCAGCTGACTCAGCCTACCAATTCTAGGATTCGATGGTGTAGAAATTAAATTATAGAAAGTAGAGTACAGAAAGCAGTAAATAAAGAATCTCCAGCATGTGGCTCGACCTACCAATTCTGGGGTTTGATGGTGTAGAAATTAAACTGTAGAAAGTAAAGGTAGTAAATAAAGAACCTCCAACGGGTGGCTCGGCCTTCCAATTCTAAGGTTTAATGGTGCAGAAATTAAACTGCAAAAAGTATAGGTAGTAAATAAAGAACCTTTAACGGGTGGCTCGGCCTTGGCTCGGCCTACCCATTCTGGGGTTTGATGGTGTAGAAATTAAACTGCAGAAAGTAAAGGTAGTAAATAAAAAACCTCCAACGGGTGGCTCGGCCTACCCATTCTGGGGTTTGATGGTGCAGAAACTAAACTGTAGAAAGTAAAAGCAGTAAATAAAGAACCTCCAACGGGTGACTCGGCCTTGGCTCGGCCTACCCATTCTGGGGTTTGATGGTACAGAAATTAAATTGCAAAAAGTAAAGGCAGTAAATAAAGAATCTCCAATGGGTGGCTCGGCCTTCCCATTCTGGGGTTGATAGTGCAAAAATTAAATTACAGAAAGTAGAGTACAATAGATCTTTACACCTCAAATAAGAGGCAAAGCCTACCGCAATCTGGGGTTCGAATTTTTTAAGCGGAGAATGCAGAAAATTGCAATACAAATACGACATGTGTATAGACGACTAATCCTCCCGTGGAGGATGGGCTTGTCAAAGTGAAGACCGTCAATGAGTGCTCGGTCCTTAGTTGATTCGTGACTTGGTTCATGGCTGAAAGATCGATTGGGTTCGATGAAGAGAACTCATGATCATGATCGCCAAACTCGAAGGATCATCATCGAATTCAGTGTTGTCCTCCCACTGAAAGTCCGTAAGTTGCCACTCGCCCGAACTCTCCATGATTCCTTGCTACAAAATGATTTCTTTTTGTCGGTGCACCTTTAATCAACTACGAGTATGATAACATCAGATGATTCCTTGCTCCTTGGCCAGCTTCACGTTCATGAAAATGGTGGTGTACGTGGGGGTGTCCGCAGATCTGTTGAGCGCAGGGAGGTAGAATTGCTCGATGAAGCAACTGGACTTGTTGACACCTGATTTTTAATCACATTTTCTCTTAAAAAAATAATAAAAAATTCATTAAATTCATAAAATTAAAAATTCAATTTTAGGGACCTTGGCGAAGCCTAAGGAACCAATTTTGACCAAAAAAATAATTTTTCATATTTTCAGTATTTTTCAGCATTTTATTTTTAAAAATTCATAAAAAAAATTAAAAAAATGAGAAAATTGCAAAACCAACTTTGGAAGCCTTGGCCAACCCTAGGCAACCATTTTTGAATAAAAAATAATTTTTCATATTTTTTTCATTTTTTAATATTTTTTGGAAATTAGGAAAATATCTGGAAAAAAGCATTTGAGGCCATAAAAATATGAAAAAAAAAATTATGTATTTTTCTTTTAATTTTCTCTTCATTTTGGCCAAAGAAAATCTACAAAAATTAGCTTGGAATCGGGAATTACTTTGTTAATCTCATTTTCAGATTAAATTAAAAAAATAATAGAAAATTCATTTTAGCTCTGTAATTTTCGATTTTTACTCTTCTGGAGTCGTGACATTGTCCTCTAATAGTCAAAATTTTTCAATGACCCGATGGTGCATTTTTCGTTGTGGCGTTCGATTTTTCGAATTCAATTTATCATTTGACGGGTCTTTCTCTTCTGCATTCTAGCTTCTTCTTGGGACAAAAATTTAATGATGAACTCTTGATGAATTCAAAGAGTGCAATATTTAATATGGTGGCCCATCATTCGAAAATGTGGGATCAAAGCCCTTGCTAACTACAGACCTGCTGATTCAGTTGAAATAGACTCCTTTGATCCCATATTGTTTTATTAGAAATTTTCTTGACCTATCTGGACCTGGAAGCTAGGGGGCGCATGATAACACTCAGAAGTTACTTCTGGCAGAGAAAACAGCTTCTGGTAGGGAAATCCGTTTGGTAAAATCACTTCTGAAGTAGAAATCTGTTTGATAAATTTTTTCACTTCTGGTAGACTTTCCTACTTCTGGTGGGATTTTCTACTTTTGGTAGGGATTTTTTGGCCAATTTAAGAAGTTAAAATAAGTTAATTCTTAGCTTCAAAAATCACTTCTAGTCTTCGCAGCCACCGTCGTCATCGTCGACGCCGCCGCCGGCCGGTCGCCGTCGCGCTCGTGTCGAAGTCGCCGCCTCGTCGCCGCCGCCGCCGTCGCGTCGCCGATCGCTGCCGCTAGTCGCCGCCGCCGCCGATCGCCGCTGCCACCGCCTGTCACCGCCGCCGTTGGTCGCTGGCAAAGAGAAGCGTTACCATGCGCACTCCAAATGCATTTCTCTATCAAAATCAACTTCTGATAAAAAAAATTAAAAAAATCAACTTCTTGCCATAAGTTGATTTCGGTAGAAAAGTGTTATCATGCGCCCGCCCTAACTCCCTGCCAGCACTACTACCCGAAGAAATGATGAAAGATGGAGCAAAATGGTGAGTGGAGAGACAATGTGAGTGGGAGTAAAAGTATGATTGACCAAAAGCAAAGAAAAAGTGTCAGCAAAGGAAAGTGGAGAGTGGAGAAATGGGAATGGCCATGAGCATTAGTGGAGGAACGGTAGAGGCATCATCATGAAAACGAAGAAAAAGAGGAAGGGAGCATAAAATGTCAAAAAAATAGCTCAATTGAAAAGGGAGATATAGCGCTCTCTCTCTCTCTCTCTGCTGCTCTCTCTGGTGGGTTTTGAGGGAAGCAAGTTCAATAAAAAAGGAAGGGGGACTCACTATTTGAGGGGAGGTGGTTTTTTGAAAAGAGGATCTTAATCGCCGTTGTTGAGCTCGGCCGAAAGGCTAAAAAGGCCAATATAAAGGGATTCAGGCCGCGTCGACCCCCACAAATTGTCTCTGAAGCTTCGTACGGCCTTGAAGAAGCTTTTGAGTCCTGCAGCGTGCGATTCCGTTGTCAAATCAAGTAACCACCATTGGAGCTTTCAAGCTCAGGCTCCCATGGTAACTTCTTGAACCGAGCATGTTCCTTCGCGATTTTCAATCTAAATGTTCCTTAACATTTGCTAATCTCGAGTCCATGCATTTTTTGTGATTTCATTACATAAAACCTTCAAGTCGGTCATGAACTCCTGAATTTTTGGGAATTACCTCACCCAAAGAATACCTACATGAATTCCCTAGATTAGGAAACCATTCAACTTAGGTACCGAAAGGCGTTAATAGTAATATTGGTGTAACTAAGTCCTTGAATCGAAATCTCTGGTTTTCGTAGAATCGAGATATCCCTCCCAATTGCTCGATAGGGTTCCCAGTCTTACCCTCCAAAAATGATTGGTGGCGACTTCCATTGTACGTACACCGATGCACATGTCACTGACTATACCAAGGTCGATCCCGTTTCAAAATCTCCTTACTTGATTCAGTATGGGCCTGGGAGGACCCGAGCTAGGCCTCTCGACACCTCAAGATGGGCCTAGTAATCCATTACCTAACTCCCTCGAGCCTAGAAATCTCAGGAGGCTTTTGACGGGGCTAAAGAGTAAAATGGCGGTTGACACTGACGCCATCAAATTCAGGTCCTTGGATCTAGCGCGAGGACCTCAAAATCACTGCAACATCAGATAGCCACGTGGCCTCTCTTCGTTGCCGCCGTTGGGCACCGAATGACGGAATCCGTGACTCCGTTTCGGAATTGGAAATTGCTTCTCAACAGCCCAAACAATGCACCCATTTTCTTCTGACATTTTAGGGTGTGGCACGGCATTGCACAAGCATGGCTTCGTGAGAAATGGCCCTGGACACGTGATGAACCCATTCAATGATAGATTCATTCATTTTGTCTGTCTGTGATTGCTGATACCCGATCCATCTGTATGTGATTTACCATAAGTATTGTGGTTTGCTGCTGATATATAAAGAATCAAAGAGAGGTTGAGAGTTCTCCCTTTTCGTTTTTCCACCAGCAATTTCAGTTCGTTGACAGTCTTCAAGAGCACCTCTGTATACTTAATGACACCAGTCGCTAGTGGGTTCTCGGGCCTTCTTCCTCTCACTTAGACTAGCGAGATTCGTCGAGGGTCTTGGAGCTGCGAACGGAGTTCAAGGATATATGTCATCTCCGGTCAACTTTCAAGCTCCGAGTCTGGTGGGCTGGTCGAAGCCGAGAAGGGAATCCCTCGGAGAGAATGGATTGCATCCCCCCGCTACTCTTCTCTGTTCGTGATCCTTTGATGATCTCCTCCTTGTCCCCTTTCATGTGGCTTTCTTTTTTCTCTTCCCATGATGCCGTGTTTTTTTTTTTTAATTCTCAGTGCCCCAGACCCCCCTTTTCTTTTGCCTCTGGAGAGTCATGGTGGAGAATTCTTTCTCCTCCTTTCGGCGCACCACCAGAACCTTTCATCATGATTCCAAGAAAGTGACAATTGTGCACGCTAGACTCAATGATTGATCCCACCACGATGAAATAAAGCAAATTCCATAGACCTTTCTTCATTTTTCCAATCAAAATATGCACTAGTGCGAACGAGGTTAACTGCCCTGGATATCTGCCTTTTTGATCCGAATGCGTGACAAAAAGTGGCCTTCGAGTGGCCAAATTACTAACACAAAGCAACAGCCACGTTAAGCTTCTACTAAGGGATGAAAACCGAGCTGATTAACCTTGAAATCAAGGCCGATCCGCAGCTGGACAGAAGTGAGACAACATCTTCAGTGGGGCTCAGTCTTCACGTAACAAGGGTGGTAGAAATAGCAAAGCTTTCAGCTATCGTCAAAAAATGGACGGTCCATGGATCTTCATGAAATAGAAAATTAATTCTTCCTACACGTGCCTTCGTGGGTCATCAATGGTGTCCACCTTTTTTGTTGAATTTTCCCACTCCCAATCGTGGACTCTTGCTGGACATGAACTCCTCTTTCCTTTCCTCATGATTCTTCTTTTGTATTGAGCTGCCTTCTCCATGAAGTCTCCAATATTGGCGTGTATCTTCAATGAGGGAACTCTCCACCAGTTTATACATCTTGGGACCAAATACGCTGTCAAATACTCGTCATATTTCCCCCATCATTCACAATCTATTAACTGATGGATGAACTTCTCAATCTCATCTCCCGTCCCTTTTTCATAAGTAGCTTTGGCAATGATGAGGTTTTCGAAGTTAAGCTTCCCATCTTTCCTTTTGGCAATCAGATCAAACAACCTCTCACTCAGAGGGCTATGAAGATGAAAATATGGATTATTAGAGGACAATGTCATAACTCATAAAAAGTAAAAAATGAAATAAATTGAATCAAATGGGATTTTTTGAATTTGCGATGGCCACCATGAAAAGGGATTTAAAGAGAAATATTGGCTATTTTTGTGTATTTTTATGGTCTCAAATGTCATTTTTTTTTATAAATTTTCAAATATTTTTTTTAATTTCTAAAAAATATTTTAAAATGCAAAAAATATGAAAAATTAATTTTGTTCAAAATGTTGCTTAGGCTTGCCAAGGGTTTCAAAGTTGATTTTGAAATTTTCTTATTTTTTCTTGATTTTCTATGAATTTTTAAAATAAAATGCAGGTAAATACTAAAAATATGAATTTTTTTTGATCAAAATAGTTCCCTAGGCTTGAACGAAGTCCCCAAAGTTGATTTTTTTAATTTTATAAATTTTTATAAATTTTTATTAATTTTTTGAAGAGAAAATATTATTAAAAATCAGACGTCAACAATCACTAGTGACGGTTTTAGCCCTAACCTAGTGGCCCAATGAGGGTCAGCCGACCCTTGCTTGTGATCGGCAAGGGTTGGCTAGCAACCTTAGTTGATCTTAGCAAAAAAAATAATAGAAATAAAAATAAAAAAAATTATAAAAATTATCACCGTTAGTGCCGATCGTTTCAAGTACGACGCTCGGCAGCAGCAATTTAACTAAAATTAGCTAGATGGACTCAATTGTCAAAGTATGAAAAAATTTTAGGACTCACTTGACAAAGTTAAAAAGTTTCAGGAATGAATTAGCTAAAATGCAATAGATTCAGGACTTTTGGAAATATTTTCCCCAATCGCATAGGCGTCACTCTCCACCAATTGTATAGTCGGAATCCTACATCCACACTGATTAAATGGAGTCTTCCCAATTTAAACTCTCCTTAGTGCAAGCCAGTCATCGCCTTCTTTAGCAGATTCCCATTAATTATAGTCTCGCATCGTCTCTTTTGCAAAGATTAGGATCTTCTAAACTAAAGCTATATATCATATTTCAATCCATTTGTTTCGCGGGAAAAAAAAATTAGGAAAATATTTTTTGAAATTTTTCAGTGTTTGATCGATAAAATAAGCTAATCAAGTTAAACATTTTCACTAAGAAAAAACTACTTCAAAGTGGGAAATTGTTTTCCTTTCTTTGAGAAGGGGAAACACTTTCCCTCATATTTGCTCCCTCAACTCCCTGTACATTCTTTTATTTTTATTAAAATAAAAAAAACATTCAAAAATTATTAATTATATATATTGAATTTTGAATTATTTTATTTTTTCCTTTTATTTTTTCTCTACCAGTCTCGGAGAGAAAGAAAAAGAAAAACACAAAAACGAAAAAGAAAAATGAAATAATTTTAGTCAAAAAAAATAAGAAATAGTAGAAATCCAGATTTATTGGTAATTTTTCCTTGAAAAATCAATTCATTGCCAATCAACATAAATTGTTTTCCAGTTTAAGTTATCATCTAAATACTAAAAAACATCTTTATTTTTTTTTTTCAAAATGCTTTTCTCAAAAATATTATATTTTTCACAAAGCAAATAGAGCCTAAAGAGAATTCTCTCCCTTTTTCCTTTTCCTATTTTACATTTGTCCTTTCCTTCCCTTCCATCCTACTACTTCCTCCTCCTCATCATCAAGCACCTTCTTCACTTCCGTTCGTGGCTACCATTGTGGCACACCAATTGTTGCCACTGCCCTCCATTGTTGCGTCTCGGCCTAGCGCCACAATCACCACCAGTGGTTGTGGTGGTTCCCGCCCCGGGGGGGTTGGGGGTGGCGTCGCTATGTGTGAAGAAATTGGGGTGGGGGAAGACAGAGAGAGAGAGAGAATTTAGGCTTTTTGGATAAATTTTCGTAGGATGTGATGCCATTTTGAGGTAGTCAAGCCTCTAATTGCAAAGGATAAACACAAATACAAGGGACTGAAACAGTGGTAAAAATGATCGAGATTTTATGCATGTCAAGAAACGCGAGATCTCAAAAATTCAACCTTTAGCTATTTCGTACGATCTCTTGCGGCTGGATAATTATTCAAAAAGTCCTAAAATTTTCAATTGTACAATTAGTTTAAAATAATTGCGAATTTTGTCAATTTAGTCATAAAACCTTTCACTTGTGTCAAGTTAGTCCTAAATTTATTTTTAGATAATATTTTGGAATGATATATATTACAAATCATTAAAAGATTTATGACTAAATGGCAAAATTTACAAAAGATTTAGGATGAAATGACATAGTTGAAAATTTTATGATTGAATTGGAAAATCATCAAAGATTAAGACTCAAATGGCATAATTAAAGGGTTTAGGACTGAAGTAATCGTCATACAATGATTAAGACATTTTGAACAATTTCTTCTCTTGGAGAAATTAGAGTCTTTACTAATTCCTCAATATTAGTGTCCGACCTCAATATTAAAACAGGACTCAAGCCCGACCTCAATATTACCGAGCATGGCATCTCGGGGCGCAAACACCGGTGTCCTGGGCTCGGCCTCAATGGAGCTCGACGCCCAGCCCAAGCGCAAAGTTTATGGCCTAAGTATCCGCATGCAAGCGTAACTAAATATTCACTATTCTCGAAAATTAAAACCCACGAATCGAAACAATAATCGAGACTGGAATAGAAAAAAACCGATGTGACCCAAGAAATTTGCAACTTCTAAATGGCTTTGGCTTTCCTAAAACAAAGTTGTGTAATCCTGGGTACGAGGTTTGTGTCTGGCTTTTTGTACCTGCGTTGTGATTAGCTAATATATACTTACCTTACCAAAAAAAAAAAACATGTATGCGATATGCATCGTGAACTAAAAAAAGGAAAGAAAGTGTCCACACATGCGTAAAGGACGAGGAGTCACTAGTGAAACATGAGGTCTCCTTTTGTATTTCTCAAAAAAAAGATTTAGATGTTTAAAGGTTTGAGTGAAGAACCTTTATTACCAAAACATTAAAGACATCAATAAGTCGAGGTCTCAAGTAATTCAACACTCTCTTCTATCTATTTAAGCATTTTTCTCCTATATACTTCACGGCTTTGATAATTCGACACCCACATGAATGGACCGTCACAAGCTTTATCATTTTTTTTCCTTTTCATCATCCCCTCCACTTTGGTCTTGGCCACAAAAATGAGTGAAGAGTTGCTGTCAAATGGAAGATTCTACCGTGAAAATGGTATGTGCTGCTAAGATGTAGCAATAGGGACTACCACCGAAAACGCATCGAAGTAAGAGGGAGAATAGATGGCCAAAACAATTGACGCGGTTGTCAATCTTTATATGAGAATATTCGTCATAGCGCGCTATTATAACAATTCACGATGACGTAAGATCGAGTGTTGTGTCTCCGTATCAGACGTCTTGATTATTCGTATCATTTGCAAGGCTATTTAAATAGTAATAATGTCTAAATATTTTAACACCGTTGATCGTTTTAAGAATATTATCCTGCTTAAAAAAGTAGAAGAAAGGAACCGAAGTATTGCTACCTTGAAATATTGTGAATTGTGGAGTGTAATGTTCACGGACCACCTTTTATTTCTGTACTATGCCTTAATCACGGGCAACGCAAATTGACCAAAACAAAAACAAAAACAATAGAAAACACAAATCCGCCGCAGTTATCTAGATTAGCCAATGACGTCGCCTCCTGTCTCCTGATGGTGATGTCATAACTCACGTATACTTCGGTTTTTTTTAGAACCCTTCTTTCTTTGGTTGAGTATTAAAATTTAACAAGTACTGGATGGCCGCAGTCACGCCACTATTCTAATGACACGATTTGGTATGGGCCTGAGAGGGCTCGAACTAGGCCTCTCAACACGTCAAACGGGCCTGGACAATACCATTAACCCTTCTCTACCCCCTCTCGAGGGCGGGTCGCGACAGTAGCAAGCTCTGATGTTCATAACTAAGGAATTTCTTGAGCTTATATTATGAATATATATATTTATGATCAGGTGAATTCTGGTTAAGTTGTGGCTGCGTCCTTTGAAAAAGGGACAGCCGTGTCACAACTCCCATTATTGTGGTTTTGAGATGTGACATTGGAGTGACTTCTTGGGTTTTATGACTCATTTTTCATCGACATTATTCTTGGTATGTAGTGCTTCATGTCAATGTGCATTTTCATCCTTAGTTATGTCTGAGCATTGAGATAATCATCTTCAAAAACATCTCAGTGAGCTGCAAAGTTGGAGGGTTCAAAATTTTGATGATGTCTGACTTGCGAGTAGGCATTTATACGACAGTGTTTTGAATTGCTTAGTTGAGCTTTTCCCAAGCTATTGGTTGTGTTCGAAATCTTATTCAACCTAGTTTCATGTGTTATGATGATTTCTTTTGGTTATGTGTGTGTGAGATAATCATCTTCAAAAATGCCCCAATGAACTGCAAAGTTAAGAGGTTCAAAATTTTTCTTAAGTCTAGATTTACGAATGGGCGTTTTTTTGCAATACTGTTACAAAGTGCTCGATAGAGTTTTTTCTCAAGCAGTCAATTGATTTGGAAACCTCATTCGATCCTAGTTTTAGAGGGTACAAATGGTTCCTTTTGATTTTGCAGGAGAGTCGAGATAAAATGATAAAATGAAGAATATTGTCATCATTCAAAAATATATTCAGACATAAATTATTGTCGATACCAGATATTTTTCATTGACAATTATTTTCAGCGACAGAAGCAATCGCTTTTAGAAAACTATTCTCTAAATCATTTATTTTTCTCAAAACAACGGAACATTAAACACCCTTGTACATCCATTCATTTTGGGCATATTAAAGGTATACGTGATGAGCTTTCATTCCCATTGAATAACACTTGTATGAGAAAGCATTCGGTAGTAATGGACACAAACAACAACTTAGGATTCAAACTTGCATCCGGCAACTAAATTATCGCTTCAACATTCGGTCTACCATTTTATTATGCTCTTGCTAACATGTTCCATTCCCATTAGTTCAATCAACCCTTAATACTTGAGAAATTCCATGACGTGATCGAAGGCGATGCACGCGACACGGAAACCCTTGAACCCGCGGCCTTGGCCAACGCTTCGAACTCCTTCTCCGTCCGCTCTTTCCCGCCGGGGTTGTGCGCCATCATTAACAGGTCGGCATGAGAGGCTACCTTGGCCGCGAAGCTCGTGTCTGGGAGTTCAGGAAGGATGCACTCGGCCACCACGACCTTGCCGTCTTCTGGGAGCGCAGTGTAGCAATTCTTCAAGAACTTCAAGCAATGCTCGTCGCTCCAATCGTGACATATCCACTACACGTCGCAAATGCATCAATTAACGAGGCGAATTAGAAACAAGAATTTATTGTCATCTAAATTCCAAGTAATTGGCAAATAAGAGTGTTAATATAAGTTGAACTAACCTTCATGAAAATTGCATCTCCAGTAGGAACACTGACGAACATATCTCCTCCGATGTGCTCGACGCCTAACTCGAAGATCGTGGTCATTAATTCGAGGAAGTCAAAATCGGTTAGCATAGGAAATGAGATTTTCAATTATATATTACCATGCACGCATCGACGCTAATCTAATGTTTCTAAGGCGATTCTAGTTTTAATGGTGAACGCAATAGACTCGACATGAAGTATGACATTTAAGTACCGGGATAGGACGGAGCATTCGCGATAACGTGAGGCAAATCAAAGTTGATGCCCTTAATGGAGGGGTACTTGGAGACAATCATGTTGAGGACGGCGCCGGTTCCGCCCCCAACGTCGACCACCGATTCAAGGCCCTCAAAGCCTTTGTACATCTCGAGGACCTGCTTCATGGTGATGGTCGAAATGTCGGACATGGCTTTGTTGAATAGTTTGTTGAATCTCGAATCCGTCCGAGGGTATTCGAATGCCGTCATTCCATAAGCCTTGTTGAATGGGACTCCTCCTTCAAGAACCGCATCTTTCAAGTGGTACCTGCATTATTTGAGTCAAAATTCTATTCCGCTCTTTTAAAAATTTGTGGCTCATGGCATACTGTTATTCTTACAGTGACTCAAAGAATATTATACTAGGAAAATCCAAATTCCACGATGATTCAACTTTTTTCCTCTTCACAAGTGAAAATTCTTTGACCTAAAAATCTATCTGTAGATGATTATCCATCAAAGTCACATTGCACTTTTATTAGAAAGTAATCACTTAAAAATTGCGTGATTGATCGATAATATGGAGCCGAAACATATTTAATGTTCATAGCATGGGCTAAATCATGTGGTTATAGATTTTGACATCTCAAGCCGTGGATTGGATGGCTCAACTCCATTGGAACGATTCTCTCTGTCCGAATTGGCTCACTAAAGCCCTCCTTTCATTTTGGTCTTTGATCATGATCATGCATCTCTCAGGTGACATGTTTATCTTGAAATTAGTTCTACCCAACAAAGGAAGTCAACACTATTAGGAGATTATAGAGAATTAATTTAGCGTCGCATAATGCCAATAACGCGTGATGCGAAAAATCCTACGTGGTTTTTCCGTTCCATTTGTTATTACCCCCAATCTAACAAAACTACCAACAAAAAAAATTATCAAAAGAATAATTTGAAAATAACTGGTTAATGAAAAATATTTTCAACCCAACTAATTTGGGATAAAGGTGATGTTGATTGTTGAGTTGATGTTGAATGATAAATATTCTCACTATCGATAAAAATTTATTCTAAATACTTCCGATGATGAAAATATTTTACATTCACTCAAATTTTAAGTAATATAAGCAATTATTTTTAGAAAATATTTCTTAATCGTTCATTTTCCACAAAATAAAACGGTTAGTATGTGTTTTGTGCGTGCTTTCGAAATCGTGATTGATTGAGTCTAATACGTCGTAGAACAAAGATGCTAACTATTGGTGTGGGTGCCAATGATTAGTAGTGCAAAAATATGGAAGAATAGGATGCAGGTGTATGTCAATGTACGTTCCAAAATGTATGAGATGGTACAAAATCAAATCGCTGACCAGCTTTCCATGACGACTCTATCGTGGTTCAGGAGACACAAAGGGGCGACCGAAACGCCATCCTCGTTCTTGGTTAAGAACTTGCAAACCGGAGTGACCCCGTAGAGCCTCTCGGCCCGCCCGTCGGGGTGTTCATGCACAGTGCACGTGACAATGGAATTGGTCGCGAGGAGGCGCAGGATCCGATCGAGCATTGTGGGCGCGTCCGGGTTCTCGGTCGGGAGTTGAGAAGCGATCTCATGGGGAGAGAGGCATGCACCCGGCCCCGCCTTGGCCATGATCTCGAGGAGGTCGAGCTCGAGAGCCGTCTTGAGGACCATGGGCAGTTCCGCCGCGCCAGCGAGTTGCATGGCGAATAAAAGGGTTTCGTCGTCGTTGGGGACTTGGGTCGAACCCTCCCGGGTCTCGCTCGATATCGAACTCATCTCGATCTCTGACCTCTTTTTTCCCTTTGTGGAGACGATGTCTTGACAGGATGGAGTTGTTTTGAAATTTTTAGGGGAGGGCTGAGGAAAGGTACATAGAGATAGAGAAAGGAGGAGAATTCGATCTTTTCTAGTAGACGATAGACTTGGGGGATTTGGTTGGGCTCAAGAGTTTAATAAATGTGGCCATTTCCTATAGGAAAAATTATCCAAAAATCTTAAACCTATTGTACGACGATCAATTAAGTCCAAACCTTTCAATCTTGCGAATTTAGTTCTAAAGCTTTTGACAATTTGCCACATTTCAACCATAAAACAAATTAGTAAAAAAACCTTTCGACAACTTATCAATGCAGTCATTTCATACAATTATCCATATAACAATTTTAGGACTTAACTAGTGAAATTTCAAAAGGTTTATGAATGAATTATAAAATTGAAAAGTTTATGACTAAATTAACAAACCATCAAAAAATTTAGGACTAAAATGACACAAATGAAAGGTTTACGGTTGAAATGTCCGTGGCGTGCATTTTGGTATTGAGACTTTCATGGCCAAACTTGGGAACAAACGGGAGTGGTGGAGAAACTTATTCTCATGTTATGTCCAACATATTAGCTTAACCTTAATAAAATAAATCAATTTGGAAGGTCGAAACCATTTCATTCTATATTGGCAAGTGCATATATCATGGGTGGCCGACTGGCTTTTTCCTCCTACAGTCCCATCGTTAATTGTAAGGGCTAAAAAAGGCAAATGCTTCGAAAATATAACTAAACATTTTAGGAAACTCAGAACAAGCTTTTCTTTCGAAGATAATGGTCTGTTCCGCTCCAACCGGGGTATCATAATGAAGATGGCCCGAATCCTTGGCCTCACCAAATCAACCAAATATAGAATGAAATTCGTAGATTTCTATACTATATTTGATTTCAAAATCTCTGAAAGGTAAGGAGTAGTGATTGACATAACGCCCTCACCTACTTAATTTGAGAAAATTAACCAAAAAATCCTAAACTTTGTATTTTTGTCAATTTAGTTCTAAGCATTTTAATTTTACCGATCGAGCTCTAAATCTCTTTAATTTTGCCAATAGATTTAGGATTTTTTGAGTAATTTTCCCAAAAGTAAAGTGTATATGCATGTGATGGAGAGAAATGTACTCTGATTGAATGATGAATACGTCAACACCGTTCATACCATCTCATCCTACCAACCACATTCGTTGTCACATCGCAAAGTCAAGCACCTCTTACGCATTTTCCCTAATATATATCGGGTCAGAAACAGTGACTAGCCACCTACCAAGCAATACAAGTAGGAAACTAGGTTAGGTATATTCCAAGTTTCAACACACTTGATTTTGGGTTATGCCCTAGACGTGACACTAAACTCGAAATTCATTTAAATATCTTCGCCTTAGCCAATTATATATGTTAGATTTAATCAATCTCCCACCTTTCTCTCTCTTTCTCAAATGGAGTCAACTTGTACAAAGGCAATTGATGGTTAGCCACACTGTTCCTTTCAATGATAATAAAGTATATCGTTAGTTTATCAATGCCAATTAATAACCCTGTGACATGATTCTTGGATCATGTATACAGCAGCCACCGTTCATTTATGTTTTAGGATATGGAGAGGAAAAATTATAAAAAAATCCTAAACCTATTATAATTATGTTTTTCCATCATGAACTTTTTTTTTTTATCAATTCAATTATAAAATTTTTACATTTGTACCAATTTATTTCATTCAGCCAATTTGGCCGACAATTGCTAATGTGGACGCCAGATGTTGACGTGAATGCCAGATGCTAACATGGATATTTTTAATATATTTTTTTGGTATTTTCAATGTTTTATTAAAATTTTCTTTTTCTTTTCTTTTTTGTTTCTCGCTATGGCGGGTCACGGCCCTCACCCAGCCTCGCCAGCCTTGTCAGCCATTAGTGAGGCCATAGCCTCCTTCATCCACGACCTTGCCCGAACCTGGGGGAGGGTTGAAAGAGGGCCATGACCATCATCGACAACATGACCAACAATCTTCGGTGACCCTTGCTAGCCACAATAAAAAAAAAAAAAGGAAGGAAGAGAAAAAACAAAAGAAAAATAAAAAAATTAATTGAAAATATTTAAAAATATCCACGTCAGCATCAATTGTGCCACATAGGATAGCCAGCATCCATGTTTGCAACTCCGACCAAAATTGGTTAGATAGACTGAATTAACACAAAATAAAAAGGTTTAGGACTCAATAAGCAAAAAAAGAAAGAAAAGATTATGACTGAATTGGCACAATTGCACTAGATTTATGACCTTTTTGGTATTTTCCCTATATAGAGTACACTAATTCGAAGTTTAAGGAAGTACTAACTGTCATTGATCATGATTAACGACCCATAATACCTCCGGGCTCGTCTCAATATGCACGTGCAACGTCGATAGCACAATGTCATAGGACCTCGTAGCCTTCTAACAAATTTCTATGCAGCTTTTCGCGGTATAAATTATTATGGGCTTTGTAGGTCCGAGGGTGGCGGCAATGGCAATTAGGAGTCATTCTGTTTGGAAGGCAGACCAAAATCTTTATGTGTCATCGTCACGTAAATTCAAGACGGACTCTCCCAACTTATGGAGATAGTCATAATTCTATTGTCAAAGTTGTGATGTACAATTATGTTGGTAATAACGTTGACATATACTTTTGACTTGGTCCCTACTTAATTTAATCAACTCGATCAATCAAAATAGATCACTAAGTAGGAAAAAAGTTTCCTCTCAATGAGGCAATACTCACACCCAATACGGACTCTCCCAAACTCTTCTTATCATAATTCGAGTCCTCAATTCAATCATGCAATTCATCTTACCTTGGAATCGCCACTAACCAATTATGGTTAACTTTTTAGTCAACTATGGTTACCTTGAAGCCACCACTGAAAAATCATCATCTATGATTTGGTCAACTTTTTAGTCCAACATACGTTGTTTGAAGTTTAAACCACTATCAAACATGCCTCTTTTGATACTTATAAAGCTATTCAAATTCATCTCATGTCAAGTTATAAGATCTTAGAATGAAATTGCACGGTGTAGACAAGGTCCAAGGGACTTTGATTGTTCAGTGTCACATTGTTAAGGAAGACTATCCAATATGCTAGCGTCACCAACCACTTTCCAAAAAGAGGGGAAATTGTCAAAAAAAAATGATAAACATTTTACACTCTTACCCATTCAGCTCTAAATCTTTTAAACTTGTTTATTCGGTCCTAAACTTTTTCACCTTTTGCCGATTCAATCCTATTGGTTGCTAACATGGATATTAGTCGTCTTATGTGACAGTGCTAGCCCTAACGTGGACATATTTTAATAATTTTTCAAATAATTTATTTATTTTTTTCCTTTTTTATTTTTTCTATTTTTTCTTTTCCTCCTTTTCTGTTTTTTCTCTCCACTCGGCTTCAACCTCCGTCGACCTTAGGCGAGGGCCACCCTTGCTAGATTGGGTGAGGGTAGCCCTTGCTGACCTCGGGCAATGGCAATCTTTGCCAGCGTTGACAAGGGTTGCCTTTGCCAGAGGCCATCCGAGGCGGCCCTCTTCTGAGGGTAGCGTAGGGGAAAAAAAGGAAAACAAAAAAAATAAATAAATTATTTAAAAAATTAAATTATCATTAAAATTATCCACGTCAGCTCTGGCAGTGCCACGTAAGACGGCCGGCATTCACGTCAACAATTTTCGACCAATAGGATAGAATCGAAAAATGTGAAAAAGTCTTAGGATTGAGTCGGTAAACTTAAGAGGTTTAGGATTGACTCGGTAAATTTAAAAGTTTAGGATTGATTGGCAAAAGCATGAAAGATTTAGGACTTTTTTTTTTTTTGACAATTTTTTCTCCAGAAAGACAATTTTCTAGTTTGTGTGGATATGAAAACCACAACGACACGGTTCGGTGCAACTTTCAATTTGGCCCGACCTAGTGGCCCATGACACCATAACATGCGAAATTGGTTTGACTTGTCCACAAATCTGAAGTCTAATGAGACTCCAAAATTGCATGCCGAAAGTAGACGCACAAACTCCACTCTTTCTTCTTTGTAAATAGCATTTGCAGTTCCTTATGTTCATTGATCGCGGAATGGGCCTAATGAAGTCCGATTGCTGCCACATCTAAAGTGGTTAGATAAGTCCTTCCATGTATCACGCGCACGGCCTCCTCCTTGCGGTCGAGGAATGAAAATTCATGAAGATTATAAAATCTGAAACCGCTCATCTCTACTTCATCATACTCTTTTTTTTTTCTTTTTCTTTTTGTCAAAACTTCACCATCCTCTGTAATTTCATAACCTACACATTTTATGCCTAAAGGATATTGTCATCTTTGGTTTAGTCGAGTTTTCAATCCAACATGCATCTCATGTCAAGTATAAGATCTTCAAATGTAACCGCGTAGAAATGGAAGCACTTTCTATTAAATTACTAACTTAGCAGTTGATTTTATTAATTTTTTTTGTCAAAAGGAAAATTTTAATTTCATATAAAAGAGAGGTGCATAACTTCAAGACAAAGATGCAAATCTCACAAACCAAATAAGTCTGAAAAGTACCAAAGTACCCTTGAGGCGAGAGAGCTAATGTACTGAGGGTGCGTTTGGTTCGGCTTTGGAAATGGATTTTAAGCAAATGCAAATGTCTTTAGACTAAGTTGCTTCAAGGAAATGCAAATGGCGTTCGGTAAAAAATCCTTTGAAATGTAACTTTGGGTTAAGTAATTTTTGGCAAAATACAATTTTGCAAAGGGCTTTTGTTTGCATATTTATTTAGTTTTACTTATTTATTTTCGAAAAAAATCACAACCCTTTTTCGAGAGAGGCTGCCTGAGCGCGACCCTAGGTGGCCCTCACCAGCCCTCCGCCGTTCTTTCGCCGATCACCCTGAAGAAGATGAAGAAATGCAACAATCTAGGATTTCACTTTCAAAAAAGGGGTAAAAATAAATTTTTATTAAGATTTTGAGAGCAAAATAGATAACTCACTAATTTTTGTGAATGGAACCTTCATATTTCGAAAATGCTAAAAGTTCAATACCGATAGGCTGGCATTTGGCCAAATGCACTTAAAAAGACTTGTCAAACACCTTTTTTATATCGTCGGAAAGACTTTCTTTATATCGTCCATACCAGTTAATTTAGCTACAAATCCCAGAGATACTATTTTCCATTATAACATTTCTTTATTAGCTCACGCCCCCATCCATGACTCAACGTCAGGCTCCTCCAATAGCTCGGTCTATGGCGCCGTCCATTCTCTAAAAGCAATAATTAAGAGAAAGTTTGCTAAAATGAATCCCAATTAGGCATGTGTCACTAATTTTGTGTTGAATATAAAATAGTAAAATGGGTTAAATTGTTTAATCAAATCCATACTTTAACTCCGTCGATTAGTTTAACGAAAATGCCGACGTGTCTAATTCTTATTATTTTTTTAAGACATGTGGCAATGATGTAGCACCCACTAAGTCCCACATCAAAGAAAATTCAAAAATTAGTAATAAAACAACTAAATAATATAAAAATTTTTTTAAAAAAAAAGCTAAAGTTTTTAAAAATAAACAAACAAACTCACTGATGTCTTGGCCAAGCCCTTAAGATGGTCACCGCTAGGAAGGGCTGTTGGTAGGAGTGAGCATGGTTCCAGGGTAGAACCGAGAACCGGAGAACCGAACCGGAGGTTCCGGTTCGGTTCTAGGTTCTAGTATAATAGGGTCCGGTTCTCGGTTCCGGATTTTGAGGAACCGCCGGTTCCGGTTCCGGTTCCCGGTTCCATATGGAACCGAAACCAGACCGGAACCGGAACGGATCCGCTTAAAAAAAAAAACCCTAATTTCTATTCTAAATTCTAATCGTGAGTTGAGTTCCCGACTCCCCCGCCCTTCGATTTTGCTTCTCAGTTCTCTGACTTCTCCCAGCAGTTCTCTGACTTCTCCCCTTCGATTTGCTTCGATTTTGCTTCTCAGTTCTCTGACTTCTCCCCTTCGATTTTGCTTTCTACTTTCCAGTTCCCGCGACTCGAGAGTTGCTTCGCGAAGAGCCGAGACCAGGGTGTTGCTTCGCGAGACCAGGGTGCCCTTGCTCGATCCCTTGGCAGATCTGGTCGTGGTTGATTTGGCGATTCTGGTCATGGTCGATCACCGCGTGCCCTTGATTCAGGCCCAGAGGTTCTCAATCTGTTCGCACCGTTCGTGAGAGCGTCTGGTCGGAATTTGTTTGCTTGGGTGCGATTCTGGTGTGTGATTCTGAAGAAGAGAGGGGCCATCTTCCATCTTGCTTTGGTTGTTCTACGGGTTCAACCCAGCAATGAACGCGCGACGGTCTCCTTCTCTCTCTCTCTCTCTCCCACTTGCAATTGGGTTCGGTTTTGCTGTTTAAAGTGAGCAAGGGGAGATTGTATGTCTGTTCTTCTATGTATTTGGCTGATCTTGGAATGTGATGGTTTCCCTACTTACCGTAGACTTAGCTGGCCAATCTAGACAGATTTCGAGTAGATTAATTCTAATTTGGGTCCAACATGTGTCAGGTTTATGATATAGACTCTCTTTCAACTTCTAACTTCCAAAAAGGAGTATGGTCTTGTGCTGCTACAGAGCTTTTTTTTTCATTCAAAATATAGTGAGAGGGTGAGAAGCTAATGCTCTTCACTGAACTGGGTCTACATAGTATTTAGGAAAGATTGGAGTTGATGAAGATGCATTTGTGTAGTGAAATCTTTCGCTCTTCTTTTCCCTTCGTTTTGTTGAATATGGCTGCCTCCTAGAACATGCTAATGCTTATACATTCTGGAATGAATTTGCTTGTCTTGTGAGTTTGTCACTGTTGGCTTGTCTTCCTTCAATGCTGAAGCTTTTGTTGTTTTTAGTACATGCTGATAAGAAACGTATAACGTTTTCTATTCAGGGCATGTACTAAAAACAACAAAGCTTTCAGCATTGAAGGAAGAAAAGCCAACAGTGAACAAAACCTCACCAAGGACAAGCAAAGTCAATTCAGAATGTATAACAGTAGCATGTTCTAGGAGGCAGCCATATCAACAAAAGAAGAGGGAGAAAGAAGAGCAGAAAGGAAATTTCACTCACACAATGACATTTCATCAACTCCCAATTCTTTCCTAAATACTATGTAGACCCAGTTCAGTGAAGAGCATTAGCTTCTCACCCTCTCACATTTTGAATGGAAAAAAAAAAGCTCCGCAAGCAGCACAAAGACAATACTCCTTTTGAAGTTAGAAGTTGAAAGAGAGTCTATATCATAAACCTGACACATGTTGGAC
This sequence comes from Psidium friedrichsthalianum, assembly GCA_019149425.1. Classification (NCBI taxonomy): domain Eukaryota; kingdom Viridiplantae; phylum Streptophyta; class Magnoliopsida; order Myrtales; family Myrtaceae; genus Psidium; species Psidium friedrichsthalianum. Next base: position 7,357 of record JAGVVM010001014.1, on the reverse strand, counting down.
CAAAATTAGAATTAATTACTCGAAATCTGTCTAGATTGGCCAAGCTAAGTCTACGGTAAGTAGGGAAACCATCACATTCCAAGATCAGCCAAATACATAGAAGAACAGACATACAATCTCCCTTTGCTCACTTTAAACAGCCAAAACCGAACCCAATTTGCCAAGTGGGAGAGAGAGAGAGAAGGGAGCACCGTCGCGCGTTCATTGCTGGGTTGAAACCCGTAGAACAACCAAAGCAAGATGAAGATGGCCCCTCTCTTCTTCAGAATCCACACACCAGATCGCACCCAAGCAAACAAATTCCGACCAGACGCCTTCACGAACGGTGCCGTGAACAGATTGAGAACCTCTGGGCCTGAATCAAGGGCACGCGGTGATCGGACCATGACCAGAATCGCCAAATCGACCACGACCAGATCTGCCAAGGGATCGAGCAAGGGCACCCTGGTCTTCGCGAAAAGCAACACCTGGTCTTCGGCTCTTCGCGAAGCAACTCTCGAGTCGCGGGAACTGGAAAGTAGAAAGCAAAATCGAAGGGAGAAGTCAGAGAACTGAGAAGCAAAATCGAAGCAAAAATCGAAGGGGAGAAGTCAGAGAAACTGCTGGGAGAAGTCAGAGAATGAGAAGCAAATCGAAAGGGCGGGGGAGTCGGGAAACTCAACTCACGATTGAAATTTAGAATAGAAATTAGGGTTTGTTTTTTAAGCGGATTCCGGTTCCGGGTCCGGTTCCTGTTCCATATGGAACCGGGAACCGCGAACCGGAACCGGCGGTTCCTCAAAATCCGGAACCGAGAACCGGAACCCTAATTATACTAGAACCTGGAACCGAACCGGAACCTCCGGGTTCGGTTCTCCGGTTCTCGGGTCTACCTGGAACCATGCGCACCCCCTACGTGATCCGCGGGGCGTTGAGAAATTTAGGATTTCGGTGATAGCCATTTTTTGAAAGGAAAATGATATTTCATAAATAGGAACACGAGGAAGATTTAATGATGTGAATGTGCAAAGTGGTTTCCAAAGGTAAAAGTCCGTTATGTATCCCTCGCTCTCTCCTCCATTCCCCCTACCCACCGATCCTTGCGCCCGCCCCGCCGCAGCTCCGCTCCCGCCCTTCCTTGCTCCCTCCTCTCCCTACGCACTCCTCCCCCCGCCGCGCGCCCGCCCTTCCCTCCCTTTCTTCCCTTCCTCCTTCTCTCCTCTCTCTCCTTCCTTCTCTCCTTCCCCCTCTCTCTTCGCCTCATCTCCTATTCTTCTCCCCCCCCCTACCCCTCTTCTCCCTCTCCCCTCTCCTTCGCCTTCTTTTTTCTCTCCATCTTCTTCCCCCCTTCTTCCCTACTCTCTCCTCCCCCCTTTTTAAACGACCAGCTCTTAGCCCCAGAACGTAACACTAGCACCAATGTACTCAACAAATTAGAAGTTCTTTTTATTTTGATGTGGTGATTGTCATATCGAGTCTGTGATAGAAACTAACTGGAAGCTGAGTGTTGCTATGTTGTGATGCACGAGTGTTCCAAGCCTGTAAAGGAGCCTACTCAGGAGGGATCTCATTGGGTATGTTATCTTTAGTAGAGGTGGGAAATTTGATTTCATCAAATTTGAATAATTCTGCTTGTGCACATATACTATAATGTTACCATTTTCACTGTAGTTTGATGTACTAACTCTTTGGGGCTGTCATTTTGTTAAAATACTGCACATTCTTTGTAGCATAAGCACGAAAAATAATTTACTATCATCTCATAAAGAAACTAAGAAACAAGTCCCCTTTCTTGAGTTGCCACTTCAACCATCCTGATGAATAAGACCTGTTAAAGGAGGGCAACCGACGCCTAGTTTTAAGGTTTCAATCTCAAATATCCATTTAATACCCTTATTTGTAGACATACAGCCACGTTGCATGCGGTTACATCACATGCATAAACAGCTTAGCAGTTTTCTAGCACTCACTGGAGGCAAAAGTTTCTGAGAGGATTGGCATTTGTTGTATCTTCTTCACTATTGGTGAAAGGTTTTTCCTGATTGAGTTACCGTGGCTATTCCAAATTGCTTGTTTGCCTTGATGCCTTCTTGTATCTGCATGCAAAAATTGCACCTAGGAAATTTTTTACTATGTGAATTGCACTCTGATGCCGAAGTCTTTGATGGCGTGAATGTTCTTGAAGGTGCTTTTCACAAGTTATTTTCTTTATTATATGATAAGGAAGCTGAGTCAGAAACCTAGATGAATTTCTTCCACTTTATGTTCATAACGTTGTATGTCACTAATTGCCTTTCTTTGGAGTGTGGATATACTTGCAAATGTAAGTCTGCTTGCCCCAATCGGATTGAAAAAAAAGAGGAGGAAAAGAAATGGAGAGACAAAATTGAGCACGTAAAACAGGACTTTAGCACTCATGAATGACAAAAACATCATGCACGGCGCTGTTACTTCGCATTCATGTGAAAATTGTTCTTATGTTTTATGTACAATACCAAGCAATGTGCTTAATGACCCCCTTAGTCTTGTGACCTTGCAGATCAGATCTTAAACATCTGAATTTCAGAGGATCTATATGGTATTATTGTAGAAATATGATGGGTGATCTCAGTGGCTTGTGTCAGGTAATGGGATAGAAACATAGCTTTTATAAACACGTTTTGCTTTAGATGTTATTAAAAACTTTCTGAGATTCACATCATAATTTGCCGTTAAATCACCCAATATTACAGGAGTATCTTGACTTCTAGAACTTAATTTTCTATGCTCAAGGGTGCTTGGGGACAAGGTGGCAGAAGTACCCCTAGTGGGGACCAAGTATCAGTTCGTCGTCGTGGAATGTGTCACATCTTGATGAATGAGCTTGAAAAAGTAACTCTTCTGAATTATGTGCATTTGCGCCAATGTAAGTACATGTGAGTGTGGTTATGCATTGTGCTGTCCCGGTTATCCATACTTGCTGGTGAAGCATGATTTCTGGGTCATACAGTTGACAATCAATGGAGAGTTTGTGTTTAGAGGGCGGGGGGTGCTAAATGTGTCCGTTTCCTTTTTCCATGACCAACGTGAGAGTACTCCAAAGCAACATCAAATTGGAATTTGCTTTTTCTTTTCATCTTTTTCATAAGGATAACTGGATTTCACGCCCCCCTGATGCATAAAACAACCATCGCATTAGAAAGCATTACTTACCCCTGTCGACTAAAGATGTTCTCCCCCTTCGTCCATGACATGTGTACGTATTGGCTAAAAGCTCTTACATGGCATTAAAGCCACCTTACCAATTCAGTCAATAATTTCTAGTCTTGAGATGTTCAGGAAGGAGGGTAAGTGCACAATTTGAAAAAAAATTAGGACCTACCTGCATTTTTATCAAAACCCTGAGCGATGGACGAGCAATTACTCTTGTCATAATGTCTATTCTGAAATAATAATGTACATTTGATTAGAATTAATTTGGGTTGACTCGTGTGGAACAAGGGAAGAGATGGAATCTATTATGCAAAGTTGTAGTACCAGCTGCGAGATCAGATCAGTGCTGCTAGAATGGATTTCTTGGAAAGTGAGGGTTCCAACGAGAGTTCTTCCTAGAAGAACTTGGGAATGAGTCCTTTTTTTGGATTGATCTGTTGCCCCTGCAGGAAAGGAGGCAGAGACTGTGACGGCATCCCACTCCTTCATTGTTCTTGGATGTGAGTGGCTTGATAGCTTAGGCTTGCGCCGGGTTATATGGGTTATGGAAGTTCTACTCAAGCAAAAATTTTGGTTCGGCAGAGCATTTATTTACTGCACAACAAGAAAGAAGACTACCTTGGTCCCTCTCTTTTTCTGGCTGGACTTGGAAGGACCGGAGACGAGAGCTTTTGATGGAGAGGATCTTCCTTTTCTGGTTTTATTGAAAATCTGCTTAAAACATTTTTGGTACAGTGGAAAACTTATCAGGGATGTAATATCTGGTTGATATAGTTGAGAGTTATCCTAAACTTGAGCGCCCTTTTTGTTTTGAGAGCTGTTTGGTATATGGCTTTAGTTTTTTGAGCGCTTTTGGCATATGGTTATGGGTTGACCCCTTGGTGCCTTATAATCCACCCCATTTTACCTATAAAAAAACGAAAAATTCATACTGGTTCGAGGTTCTATGTTTTCATAAATCTGGCAAAATTGACGTGTTTTTAAAGCGGGTAAGGCTGTTGGTTCCGCATAACTTGTGCAGTAATGAGGACTTTCATTTTTTTTCCTTCTTTGTCCATGATTGTTTGAAATCATAAATAGAGAAGACTACACAAACAGTCAAGCAAAACAAAGAAGTAAACGAGCTGCCAAACAGGGCAGCCGAGAGTCAAAGAAAAACAGATGGAGAAATGCCCAGCCAGCTTGTATCCTCCGATTACGAGGGGTATCTTCCACATGTATAAAAGTCAAGTCTTGTCTATGACAACTTGACAAGGTGCTTGTTAAGCGTAGCATGAAAAAGGACTATTTCAAAAGAGAATATAATTTCATTCAGTCCAAATCATATGACATAAAGCACCAAATGAAAACCGTGCAATGCATTGGTGAAAGTGCTGATCACGGATATGTTGTTAAAGCCCATTAGAGATTGTCCTACCAATAACGATTATGCCAAGCTAAATTACATTTAGCCGCCTAGAAGAGAATAAGGGTACCATAGGTATTGCAGCCAAAGAAGAGGTGATCGATTGAATCCAGTTGCATCGCCAAAAAGCACGCAACTTCTTGAATTCTGCAATAGTTGAGCAATACTACATGAGTAGGGATTCTATTAAGTATGATGAGCCAAAGAAGAAAAGTATGCCGAGGAGCAATATAGTGGTCCCAAATAAAGGGTGCCAAGTGACAACTTGCCCTTTGCAACGGATGACGTCCCAAGCAAAAACAATAGAGAAGACACCGAAAGATGACCCAACCATAAGAATCGATTGCACCTCTCAGGATTAATGGAAGGGAAAGCGTTAGATCAAGAGGCCATGGTCGCCATAACTCGAGATGGGTGAGGGATTGAGGAGAGGAACACCAAAACCGTAGCCTTCCTGGGATACAAAGCGATAGATGTCCTTGTCAGCTATCGGCTAGAAGTCAAACCAAAAAGAAGCGGTGCAACCATTACCAATCTGCCAATGAAAATGTAGATGAAAATCCAAGCGGAGGTCCAGGATTTTCTTCAAACCCAAGAGTAGAAGGTCGGTTTAGTAGTGACCAGAAGTTTTTGTTTTTTAGAAAGGTTGTGTGTATCCATTTACACCATAAAGACTCCTTATTCATAAAGAGTATCCATATATGCTTGAGCATAGCAGCACGATTGTAGTCAAAGAGCCTGCGGATGCCCAACCCATCTTCTTCTTTGGGGAGGCAAACATCGCTCCATGCAAAAGGAAGATTATAACCGTGTTACAATTAAATATATTGAGATAATGAAGAAAGAGAGAAGGGACGGTCTGTAAATAACATGTAGCTTGTTGAGAGAGGAGTTCTTATTGCCAAACAGGCAAAATGGCCAATGTAATCTTAAAGCACTAAGATTACTCCATGATAATTTAATTAAATGTATTAATACAGATATGTTGGCTGCGAGTCGATTGAGTCCTACATATTATATTTTGGCGAGTCCTCAACATTTTGAAATACATGCAAATCGAGTTGTATTGTTACTGCTGATGACAAATTCATTGCTAGAAATTATCTTTTTTTTTCTTTATAAACTAAATATGATGCTAAACTAAGTCAAGGGATAGTGTACATAAAGTTTGGTCCATAATTGATTGCAAACTTGATCATCACAATCTACATATAATAAACTCACAAAGTTCATGCTAGATGTAGCGGAGACTCGAGCGTACCATTTCATGATGTGAATAGGTAATGATTTTGTTGTATAGTAAAGCTTTTATCACTTAGAAATCCAACTTAAAGAACTGTCTCAAGCACTATGTAATGAAAAATTTTGAATCTAAAGTTGATCATTCATATGTCACAACAACAAAAAAAAGTTATAAACCCATTGCTCTTGTGCTAATTCAGTCCTAATATTTCAATGGTCAATTGGATATTAAATTTTTGACAATTTGTTAATGGACAATTTTGATTGAAGAAAGGAGTGGCTTAGCCAAAATGGGGATAGAAATAGCGCCACCAAAATCGAAAAATGCGATTGGATCTGACAAAAGCAAGACCCGATCCATTACCGCAGAATTAATGAAAGGAAAAATGACCGAATGATCATTGAACTTTAATCCAATGTACTCAATTATTTGCTTCCATTTGCCCAATCAAGATAACTATCACATGAATTTCAAATAAGAAGCGATATACAAGAAAAGAAAGGACATACACTTAAATAGAAAAAGTTTATTTGACATGTAAGTTTTTGAAAGTCAAGCCAATCAAATTGCAACGCAGGGTGTACTTCAACGGTTAGACTAAGAAAAAGCTTATACTAAATATAATTTGTTTCGGTAAACTGAAACGAATAAGAATACGTGTATTGTCATAATTGATATTAGAATTTCACATCGGACAAAAAGGCAGGTTCTTTCATAAATTGAATCACAATCAAAAGCGAGTCCATGGCAAGGGTTCAAGAGTGAAGGCTCGAAGATCGGTCATGATTCAATCTCGATTTCCAATGGCACAAAAAAAGATAATAAATTACTTTTATTTTATGTAACGAATACGTATAAAAAAAAGGGACTGGGGGTACAAAACACCTCGACGCGGACATAGACCTCCATCACCTACCAAGTAGGCAAGTTCGTCCGTTCTTCTCTTATATCCACCACAAAGGAGTCTCCATTGCAAATACGCTCTTTCTATTTTTATTCTCCAGTCTTCTTTCGGCACACACTTGATATTTGAGCAGAAGGACCGAAGTGGTGCTCAACCGAATGGAAAGATAAAACAGAATCCTTTTGGACGTTTGGGGATCCGTTTTACACGGCTGAAAATTTTTGGCTGTTGGGGCTGAAGAACCGGGAAGAGAAACAGAACAGAGAGAAAAAAACTGAGAAGAGAGATCCAAGAGAAATAGACGGAGAGAGAGAGAGAGGGGAGTTGAATTCGCTCGTTCTTTACACCTGCTTCGTCCATTCGGTCGTCCACACCGATCAGAGCTTCACTTTCTCGGCCAGGTATCTCATTTTTATGGCTTGTTCTTGTTCTGTTTTGTTAATGTTTTGAGTATCTGGCAAATAAAATCACATAAAAAAACTGAGACTGAGTTGTGATGATTTGTGCTAATCTAGAGTTGATATACCGGGTTTAGGCTAAAAGTTGCATTGAATGCAAATTCGGAATTTATATTCAAACGACCAACACTACCGTTCGATGATCTTACTTAGATTCAAAATGCACGACGAGCAGC
>JAGVVM010001013.1:0-19412 GCA_019149425.1 Psidium friedrichsthalianum | reverse complement strand
CCAGTCTCCACAAATTCTCGTTCTCGTCGGTTTCTTCTCCTTGTCTTTCCCATTTTGAGATTCAAGTTTATGACGGCAAATGAAATTTGATGAACAGGGAGGACATTCGAGACGATAGATCCAAGAAATGGACGAGTGACAGCAAGAGTTGCAGAGGGAGACAAAGAAGACGTGGATTTGGCTGTGAAAGCTGCCCGCCAAGCATTTGACCATGGCCCTTGGCCACGGATGCCCGGCTACGTACGTCGCTTCCCCTCTCTCTCTCTCTCTCTCTCCCCCTCTCCCTTTTTGTCTTCTTTTTCTTGTTTTTATTTTCCACTCGCTTCTTTTCCATCAAGTTAAGAAGATAACGCCAATAGAAATTAATCCATAAATTCACTTACGGGTATAATTTTTTTTTCGAAATTACACCATTAATTTTAGCCGAGATTTTTTGTGTGAGGAAGTTAGAGCAAAACGACCGCGTAGAAGTTAGAACTCGAAGCCTCATTTAGTAAATTGATTTCAACGAATCGATTTTTGTGTTTGCATCCTCTTCATTTTATTAAAAAATTGTTAACGAATTCAAGGGTAATCTTTAACCTAAGAAAAATGATAGTCGTATACATGATTTATAAGCATAGACTATAAAAAAAAAAAGTGGGTCGTCTCAAATATTTACTTTTACATTTCGATTAACAAAGCAATCTCTTGGAAATAGGCAACAGTTACATTTATTTTTTCCTCCTTTGTTTCTTTGGGCCAACGCCGTCCTCCTCTCGTGCTTGCCTCTTCGAAATCACCAAATTGGGGACCACTCAGATTTGATCAAAATTTTTGGTAATGCTACTTAAAAATGGGAAATATCTTTTTGGTAGGAAACTTGACCTCTTCATTGTAATTAAGTTGAAGAATATTCTCAGATCAATCATAGAAGTTAGAGTACAAAGTCAACTTATTCTCGATATGGGATTAACTCGATTGATGATGTGTCGAACTATTATAGGTTGTCGAATATTGGTGACTTGTTTAGAAAATCACTTATAGCTTGACACAGTCGCTTAATAAACTTCACTCTATATCCTAATTTTCATGAATTTTGATTTTTATATGACACATGATTATCAATTCCATCAACAGCAAAGAGGAAGGATCATGTCGAAATTCGCGGACTTGATCGAAGAGAACATAGAAGAACTGGCTGCTTTGGACGCTATCGATGCTGGGAAGCTATTTAGCATTGGCAAGGCCCTGGACATCCCTCACGCTGCCACATGTCTCCGGTACTATGCCGGCGCTGCGGACAAGATCCACGGTGAGGTGTTGAAGATGTCGCGTGAGCTTCATGGGTATACGTTGCAAGAGCCAGTTGGTGTGGTTGGGCACATCATCCCTTGGAACTTCCCGACCACCATGTTCGTCATGAAGGTCGCCCCGGCACTAGCCGCTGGTTGCACCATGGTCATGAAGCCTGCCGAGCAAACCCCTCTATCGGCTCTCTTTTATGCTCATTTGGCTAAGAAGGTACGTCAATCGACTTGGAAAAGATGCTTTTCGAGGGCACAAGTCATTTTTCTAGCATGTAATTGTACTAATAAAGTAGATAAGCTAATCATTTGGAATTAGTTTTCAGAAGACAATTTGATATAATTTCGTCATTTATTGGTCTAGAAGTTATGATTAATTATGAAGAGAATAGTCTCATCCGAAGACGGCAATAGGGGAGCAAGTGAAAACATGATTTTGAATATCTGTTATGCCATAGCAAAGTTATTCGGGTAATGTTTCTGCCTTTATATCTTGGTTTGCTGTGTATCAGGCTGGTGTTCCTGATGGAGTGATTAATGTTGTAACCGGTTTTGGATCAAAGGCCGGTGCAGCGATAAGCAGTCATATGGACATTGATATGGTATGGTTCCAAGCTTTTTCTTTCATGAAATTGTCAATATTTGTGCCACATATAGAATATATGTTTGTGATTTTTTCGCTTGAACTGATGCGGCGTGAAAATCTCACTTCAGGTCAGTTTTACGGGGTCTACAGAAGTTGGACGTATCGTTATGCAGGCTGCGGCGACGAGCAATTTGAAACAAGTATCGCTCGAATTGGGCGGGAAATCGCCTATTATAGTCTTTGATGATGCTGATTTGGATACTGCTACCGATCTTGCTATAACCGGCATCCTTTATAACAAGGTAAGGTGTCTAATGGAATTTTCGAAAGCAAAAGAATAAGCTCGAATACCCGAAGTCGTGATGGTTCCTTGATTGAACCCTCTATTTCAGGGAGAAATATGCGTCGCGGGCTCTCGTGTCTATGTTCAGGAAGGGATCTATGAAGAGTTTGAGAAGAAGCTAGTGGCGAAGGCGAAGGCTTGGTCGGTCGGCGACCCGTTTGACCCGAATGTCCGTCAAGGACCGCAGGTAAGAACGAACACTAGCAGGTGGCAAGAACCAGCCAGATTTTCCGATAGAGCACATGGTTGACAAATAGCTTAACACGATTTACGGTAAAATCCTAGGTCAATAAGAAACAGTTTGAGAGGATACTTTCTTACATCGACCATGGAAAGAGAGAAGGAGCCACGCTTTTGACCGGGGGTGAGCATCTGGGCACCGAAGGGTACTACATTCAGCCAACAATCTTCACAAATGTTAAGGTACACTACCAATCCTGAGCACATTCCTTAAAGAACACGCGGCTTTGTTTTGAGAGGAACTCAACATATGACTGATTTATGCTATGTCGAATTCTCTCGTTTCATCAGGAGGACAACGTCATCGTGAAGGACGAGATTTTCGGCCCCGTCATGTCGCTCATGAAATTCAGGTGAGTACGCCCTGCTATTTGTCCCCAAAAGCCATCGCTTACCCGGTTCCGATGCAATTGAGCCACTGTTATTTGTAGCTGGAACAAACACAGAGAACTATTATAGTACATTGTGCAGCACTCATCATTTTACGGCGGGTTGCAGGACCGTGGAGGAGGTGATCAAGAGGGCCAACGATACGAGGTACGGTCTAGCGGCGGGGATCGTGACAAAGAACATAGATCTGGCGAATACGGTCTCGAGGTCAATCCGAGCAGGTGTCATCTGGATAAACTGCTACTTTGCATTCGACAACGACTGTCCTTATGGGGGCTACAAGATGAGCGGCTTCGGGAGAGACTTCGGCCTGGATGCCCTCCACAAATACCTACATGTCAAATCTGTTGTGACCCCGATTTACAATTCTCCCTGGCTTTGAGAGAATTTTAGAGGGAAAAGAAGTTTGCATCATACGGAGGCTCAAATAATGTATTATTCAGAATTATGAGTTTAATTTACAAGAAACAGAATTCACCCGATGTTAACGGTTTCTAGCTTCGCTTGCTGCTGCACGTTCTTTGTGATTTTAGGCTATGTTGACGATAACAAAGCTACAGATTCCATGGTCATCCGATTTGCCAACCGTCGCCTGGTATTGGAACCGTCATTTGATGGTGAAATCGACACATACTCCCTTGTCCTCTAATTTCAACATTAGCTGAAACATGTGTCGTTTCTGGAAAAAGTTTTTTTGGAAGTCAATTTGTAGGAAAATGACTATTTTTTGGTGTTTGACTGAAATATGAAAAAGATCGAAAAATATTTTCTATCATTTGATTTGTAAAATATCTAATTTTGTTTTCTAAAACCTAAACCAAATTCTTTACGGGACGAAAAACCAACCTAAGGTCTACGGTTAATATAAAGTTCTACAAATATAAGGGTTGATTTCCTTCCATGCGTTGCTTTCAATAATTTTTTTGTTTTTTCTTTTCTTAAAATTCAAAATTTTAATTATTTATCTTTATCTTTATCTTTTTCTCTTTTTATTTTTATTTTTTCTTTTCCCTATTGTTTCGGCTGGTTGCCAGCCATGGCAATGGCCGACGACTCGTTGCAAGTGAGCCCGAGCTCGTCGAGATTGGCAGAGCCACCACCTCGCGGACTTGCATCATGGTTGATCATCGGGAGGCCTACCATTGTTGAGGTTCGCGATCGGCGGAGGAATAAGGAGGAGGGAGTTGCGGGTGGAGGAAGGAGGAAGGAGCCGCTCGTAGTGGAAGGAGGAAGAAGGAGAAAAGAAAAAAGAAAGAAAGAAAAACAAAAAAAATAAAAAATAAAAAAAGTATAAAAGAAAATGAATGTAAAGGAGATGAGGGAGCAAAGAGTGAAAATATTTTACTTTTCTCAAAAAGAGAAGAATATTTTTCCACTTTTGAAGAAATATTTTTTCATGGGTGAAAAATATTTTTCTAGACTAGCTTATTTTTCTCGAAAAGTATTTTTTTGAAATTCATTTTTCGCAAAATAAATGAAGGCTAAATGGAATTTGTGCCATGGATAATCGATAAACATCACAATTGGCAATGGTCCTTGTTGATAATGATGGGATTTTGTTCGCGACAGAGTATCAGAGCAATCACGATAAAGAAGAAGAAGAACGATGCACAAGAGATTACCCAGGTTCACCCCAAGATTAGGGCTACGTCCTGCAAAGAGATTTCACTATGTTTTCGGTTTACAGCCGCTCAACTCGTTACGATGATCAGAAACGAGAAAAATACATATATATATATCCCCAAAACGGGCCCAAAACCTAAACTTATAATTAATCTCTTAATCTTGCACTAAACGGGCTAGCTTAAATAAAAGCCCAAACTCGGTCAGCGGAACCCCCGTCGGGAGGCGCTGCCCCCGAACCCCCGCCCGCTGACCGGGCAGCGGGGCACCCGTGTCGGGGGCGCTGCCCCCGAACCCCCGCATTCCGCACGCAGGGATCACATGTCGTTGGATAACACTTCAGTTTCCCTAAGCTCACGTGGGCATACCCGGTGTGAGAAATAAGGGTTCCCGAAGTATTCGCCAACTCCAACAGATAACTCCTCCCACTAGTTGTTGTCGATCCTTTTGATGGCCTTTCAATTTCTCATTGTCGCTCAAATCCTCTTGTTTATTGATTACTAAAGTGACTAATCTTTACCAAACCCATTGGTATCTCTATTGTAGCCATTGTCTTTAGATCTAAAGCTGGATCTAGATTACAATGATATTCTATCCCGGTCTAGATATAATTTTGAGATTTACATGACGTTTTCTGAGTTCTTTCAACCTATTCATATTGTTGCGATTTCTATATGGTAATGGTGTTGGGAACATCGAACCCACACATCGACTTTTGAAAAAATTGTAATTGATGGAGAGGAATTTATCTGCGTGTGCTCATCACTGATGATGACGCGAGGTTCGGTGATCGACTGTTATTTATTCTTTATGCTATGACAAATCCATTTTAGATAATGAGCAAGTCTTTATAGGCTGTACCGAGTTGATTCACTTTGCGGATTTACTTGTTGTACTTATTTTGTTGAATTTATATCTTTATTTTGAAGTTATATACCCGTCTTTCACGTGAATTGAGTATTTAGTTTGGATTTTTTTATAAAAAAAATACCTCTTGCTCTTGTGAAAGCGTACCTTTTCCAATTATAGCTAGGGCTGTGCAACCGAACCAGGTTTACTCGAAACCCGGATCGGACCACCCGAAAAATAGGGCCGGGAATCAATTCCTATTAAAATTGGTCTAGGAATCGGTTTCAATTTTTGAGAACCGATTGAAAATGGTCCGGTACCTAGTTTTAGGTGAAGACCCACCTGAACCAGTTTTAGAATCAATTTTTAAATACTATTTTAAAAAAAATGTTTGTCTTTGCTTACGAGTAGTCTTGCCTCACGCTCACATCCTCTGTTTTGTGTTTCCCATCTCATCATGCTCTCTCTCGTTGTCGCCATCATCTTTTACTTTGGATCATTTCATTAATATTCATATTATTTGGATGGAAAAAAAAATAAAATTAGAAAAAGAAACAAAAGAAAAATAGGTCCTCGAGTAGACCCTGAAATCGGATCGAAAAATAAGGTTGGTTCCAAAATAGGGTCCAGGAAAAATAGGGTAAGGTCTCGATTTCAAAAACTAAGAATTGATTATAACAAGGTTGTGTTCAGGGTCTAAGTCTAGACGCTACCCACGTGGCTCCTGTTCATCCCTAGTTATAGTAGTTCTTTGACCAAGATATATTGTTTCAAGATATTGCACTCATAAATTACTTCTATGAACTTTTCACTGTCTTTTGAATAGTATTATGGGATAAGTGCACCAAAGTCATAAAATTTATCACGAGAGTATAATTGAATTTCAAAAAATATAATCAAGTCCTAAATTTTATCAAATCAGTGCAATCAAATCCATCTATTAATCCCATCTAATTTGGCTAACGAAATTTGATCTGTTCCTTTTTTGTTTGAAGAGAGAAGTGGTGGCCACGTCAACCCTTTAGGACAAATGAAATAGAAGAAACTCAAATGCGAATGAGATAAAATAAACCAAATAAAAAAGCCGGTTTGAGGAATTTTTTCATAAAAAAAATTTACATAATAAAAAATATGGAAAAAGGGATTATCAAACAAAGAAAAAAATAAACATCGCCCTGTAGCGATGGTGTAGCTGCTGCAACGGAGAAAGCTGAGGCGGTGGCGCCGCATCGGCGAGAGGCATCAGGCGAAGTCGGCTCAAGCACTGCTGCTAACCTCCACAGTCGATGGATCTACTTATTCACGGTGTCAAAACTAACTTTCAGTTAATGAGATTCGAAACGGCGGACCTCGAATTCGGAGGGTGTCTTCCAACCTTCCTCACAAAAAAGAAAAGGAAAAGTAACGCGTTGAATGGAACTTAATGAGAAAAGCGCATGCTAACGCTCCGGACCAGATTGGAAAAGGAAGAAAGGAAGAAAGAAAAGGAGAGAAGGAGAACAAACATGAACTCCGCACTCTGCACAGATAAGACTTTTTTTAAGATCAGTTTATGCAGTGAGTCAGGAATATACAATGGTTTTTCGAATGAAACATAATCTTGGGGTCATTTCTAGGGCTCTCATGTCCTTCACGTGAGAACCCCATGTCCGACATCAGATCAATGTTCATATATGAAGGGACGATCCAAAAGAAGAAACACAACAAAATGCATGCTTAGAAGGGAAAATTGTGCCCAACGCCAACATAGGTCAGAGGATTTCAATCCATCCTCAGACATCTACAAGTTTAGGCTCGAGTTTAGGCCACCATAGTTCGGAATGGACGAAGGTCAAACTTAATAATATAAGCTTCGTTGAATCGTTTTACATTGCGGATGTAAACTCATCGCATATTAAATCTGATGATGCGAGAAATGTGACTTAACTTAATCCCCTCACACATGTCTATCATGGACTCGAATTAGAATTACCCTTTTTTCTCTCTCTAAATCTTGTGTTAATAAGCTTGATTACTGTTGACGTGAGTTGTGATCCCGTAATTTGTAGGGATTTTATTTTTCCTTCTAATTTGTAGAGGATTCTTTTTCTTAATTTGTAGAGACTTTGCTTGTAGAAGAAGTCTGTTAAATTATATATCTGTGGGTCTATACATACTTGATGAAATAACAAAGGAAAAAAGGAAAAAGAAAAAGAGAGGTGAGGTGTTTGATAGAGGACGTAGGCCTATTACTGAACCTCGTTAAATCGTATGTTCTTCATCTACTCTTAATAATTACACCACTAACCACTCGATTGATGATTTATTAAGGCCTGCTTAGCTCTCGGAGAATCCTCATTCAAACCTTTATTTTAATTGACCAAACCCTATTTCTTGGTAAATAAAACCCATTCCAATACCAAAAAAGAAAAAAATAATAATAATGGATTGAACTCAATGAGCAGATCCGAAGGATGGTCGGACGAGGAAAAAGAGCAACTTGCCTCGCGAGTTCGACCTTGACTCAGTAAAGTTCAATGCACTTACTTCACCAGTAAATAATAGCAATGCGTTAATCTAGGGAGCATCAACACTCTCCGGAAGCTTTCATTTCGTGTTAGACTCTTCGACATGCGATCGACACGTGATCGGCACTTTAGGTATGCTAGCTACACGTGAGTATAGTGTTCCGACAGGCCATTTCAAGAAGCACAAGATCAATTTTAAACATTTTTAATAAATTGATAGTCAAATTATAAATTTATCAAATATATATTTAATTCATATACTCAGCGATCCCAAAATTAATATACTTAGTTAGAAAAAAAAAATTGTGAATCTCTAAAAAAAAAAAAGAAAAAACTCGCCACTGATGCTTAAATATATAAATGATAATATATTTAATATATAATATGTCAAATTTTTTTTTTAATTTTTCAAAAATAACGTGTTTATCTATTGTGTCGTGTCGGGTCGGCGTTGGTTAAGCGTAAGTCCATAAGGCAACTGAAAGGAGAGGACAGTGAAAAAGCCAAGTCAAGTCGACTTTTGATTAAGACAAGCAAGCGGAAGAAACGAGATTCATGTTGACAACAACTTGGTGGTGTCCGCTCCCGGTTGTTGTGATTTCATTTACATCAGAATGCATTTGCGTTGATTGTCCAAAAAGATCCTGATCTTTGTCTGTTGAAAATAGTGGGAAAAACAGTGTTTTCGGGAGCAGAACAGAATCAGATTATTTGCGTTACCAAACATGTTTCTGATCTTTTTTTTGTTCTCGGGAACAGAAACAGAGGAACAGAAACGTTACCAAACAGGAGCGCCATGGAACATTTTATGCCTCAAATCTCCATCCAATGGACAGTATTTTATAAAAAAAAAGAACTAATTTGTCTGTGCTATCTGCACATAATGATCTTAATCTCACATCTTTCATGATAAAATCACCCAAGACAACAAGCTATGCTAGCGAATATTTGGGCAAAATGAAATGATCTTGTCCCATGCACACAAGTCATAAAAGCTTCAATATGCGCAGGTGAAAATTAAGGTCAGTTGCATTAATCAATTAAGCATAATGCTTCTTGAAAAACTGTAGTAATCACGATTCGTTTGACAACAATTCGTTAAGATAATCAAGGGTGAAAATCCAGCAACGAGGTCTACGTCGTATAATTGACCAAGCAATCAAATGCAAAAGAGCATGTCTAGGGGCAATTTCAAGTTCTTCATTGGAGACCATAAAGCGTGCACGGATGATGAAAGTTTTCTTTGTGTAGCATGAAAGTTTGAAGAGAGCGAAGAAAAATGGCGGCCGCATGGAATATAGGCGGTAACATGTATGGCAAGGAATTATCCAAGAAGTATAGATAGATAAATTTGGTAATGCGTGCCTTGACTGGCACGTTCGTAAACATGTAATATCTGCGCCAATTGTTATGATATTATGTTGCAGGGCCTAACGGTTACAACTCGAAAAGTATATATTGATTTTAGCGTCTTTCGCTTGGCTCTTTTTTCCATGTATGCATATTTCATTTGACAAAATAACTATTCCCCTAGATTTCCTACATAATTATTGAATTTTATAGATAGTTTTATGCGCATATCTAACAATATGGGGACAGTTTCAATCGTCTGATTAAAAATACCACTTGTTGAGAGGAGAATTGATGGGACACAAAAGTAACTTCTTGTGGTGTGTGAAATAGCCCTTACTCTTTGACACACACAAAAAAGAAAGACTTATTCCAAAAGAAAAAGTTCGATACCACTTTTGCAATATACTTTCTTTTACTAGAGCATCTTTAACTTTCACTCTAGTAACATGAATCCAACATGAATCTTCTATTCAAATCGGGTCATTAGTGAAAATCCGCATCATGTGACCGTGACCGTCTTTAGATTCTTACATGAAGAGTTAAGAGGAAAATATTTCAGACTACAGTGAATCTCGGCATTTTTTCTTTCTTAGATAAAAAAAAAAAAGGTTTCGGATTATGTTTGAAACCAGGGTGAAAATTAGTAATCTGTTTTAGCCAAAAGGAGTTCGGGGTCAGATTTTGGAGTGAACTTAAAAGTTCGGGTTTGGTGAATTGCGTATCGTGGCCGATTTTTCCGCGCTTCGTCACCATGAGCAATTTAAAAAATACCATCACAAAAAGTTTTCTTCCTGAAATACCCCTACGTCTCGCGAGAAGGAAAGCGACTATCTATTATATAAAGGGGACCCTCCCTCCTGCCAAAAAACGCGAGTGTGTATTAACGCAGAGAAGACAGAGATGGCAGAGAACCGGATCAGCGGAAAAGCGAGTCTGAAGACTTATGAAGCTCACGTTCCAGAGATCAAGTTCACCAAGCTCTTCATCAATGGCGAGTTCGTCGATTCTGTCGAAGGTAGAAATTCACCAGTTTCTCTGTCAAGTTTTTGCATTGCCTTGATGAAGATTCATTACTCAGACAGATGTTCTCGAAAAGTTCTGTTCTTGCTAGCTTATCCTTTTTCTGAAAAGAGGGAAAAAAAAAAAGTACAGTCTTGCCATGAACTAATTCTCCTGAAGTAGGGTTGGGTCACATTCAAGCAATTAGTTTTTGATGAGTGAAATTCACCTGCTCTGTTCGGTGTACAGAAAAACAGAGCATTCGAAAGGAAAATGACCATCTGAATCAAGATCGACCTTGAGAGAATCTCACATCGTTTCGCAGTTGACCACAGAAAAACTCGCAGTCCCCACAAATTCTTGTTCTCGTTGGTTTCTTCTCCTTGTTTTTCCCCCTTTTGGGTTTCTAGTTTATGACGGCGAATGAAATTGGGTGAACAGGGAGGACATTCGAGACGATAGATCCAAGAAATGGACAAGTTACGGCGAGAGTTGCGGAGGGAGACAAAGAGGACGTGGATTTGGCTGTGAAATCTGCCCGCCAAGCATTCCCAAAGTTGATTTTTTCAATTTTATTTTATGAATTTTTTTTAAAAATTTTCTAAAAATGAAATTGGTCAAAAATCAAGCGTCAACAAGTATGTCAAATCGAACAAAATAAGAGCGATCAACCAATCGAAATAGCTCCTAGATATCTTTATCAATAGAAGAAGAAGGGAGTATGACATTGAGGTGACATTAATTTGTTGAGAAAATTATCAAAAAAGTCATAAACTCATTGCACTTTTGCTAATTTAGTCCTAAACCTTTTGCATTTATGTTAATTCAGTCTATCCACAAAATTTTTTGGCCGGCCGACATTGACATGATAATTTTTAATATATTTTTTTTTTCAATTTTCTTAATTTTTTTTCTCTTTTCTTTATTTTTATTTTTTTTGTTTTGGCTCTTCTCCTTCCTCCGCCTAGATCCTCTCCTTCCTCTAGCCATGAAGTCGCCGACCAGTGGAGGAGATAGATGGTGGAACACTAGCGCCACCGCTGGGTAAGGCCAGCACCAACGTTGTTGGGAGAGGCCAAGCCACGTCATATGGCCCAGCCATGCCGTGGCTTCCTTCCTCTAAATTGAACCTTTCGATTCTCTCTTATGATTCCCAAGCTAGCCTATAGCATCTTAGAACACTCTCTCAAGGCTTAATCATTCCTCCCTCTGTTCTTAATATATTAATCTTTCTGTTAAATGCATGCGAAAACAAATCAATTCCCAGACAAATACAACAACAGGGATAGAAAACCAACAATCACCATACAATAAAGCATCATTTTATTAATTTACTATTAACCTTGGAAAGTTCGTATCTATAAGCCCGACCTCAGGGCCACTTTCTACAACCAACAAAAAGATACAGGGTTAGAGTTGAGATTAACGCTACTCCCAAATAAAACTACTCCATAAAGATCCACGTTCATGTCCTCCACTCAACACTAGTAGTCAATAAGAGTCTCAGGGTCCTCGTTTGGGTTAGAGGTCAAATCCTCCATTTGTCTTAGGTCGTAAAAAAATGGTTAACAACAACGAATGAGATAAATTTCAGCGAGTTAACAACCTAAGCCTCGATTAGGAGGTCAGCTTAGCTTGGACGCACATAATGCATGCAATATAGTTTAATTCATAAATATGTCAGCACATGATTATGAGCAACCAAATATTTCCTTGGCATACGGCCGACATAATCTTAAATCATGATATGCAAAATGTACACAACACGACTAAACACCCGTCAGCTTCTTCACACTTAATGCACTTAGACGTCTTTCAATCATTACTACCACTCAGACATTCATTCGATCAATTACGGCCGATCGAGAGCATGCTCATACTCACATGAGGGTCTTTCAGCTTATTCGGGCAACTATGCAACTCTCATGCTCAAAATGCAGTAGCTGAATCACATACACAATTCACTAATCGAAAATAGCCATTCAATTTATTTAGCTATGCAATTCAATTAATACTACAATTCTCAATGTCGGCATTATAAATTCAAGTATAAACTAACACGAATTAATATTAGAACTACCCAAAAATATTAGTAAAACATTAATATTTAATTTCCAAAAATATAATTACTTAATAAGAAAATATTAAATATATAATAAATCGATAGCTTATCACCTAAATAGCAATAGCTTATCGCCTATATAGTGATAGCTTATCGCTTCAAACCTCGATAGCCTATCGTTCAAATGACGTAGCTTATCACCAAACCATGATAGCTTATCGTCCAAACTGTGATAGTTTATCGCCCAAACCATGATAGCTTATCGTAAAAGCCATGATAGCTTATCACAAAATACATGATAGCTTATTGTATAACTTAATAACTTATCACCAAACTTTGATAACTTACCAACTAATCCATACTTAATCAGCACTAAACATATTTAGTCTAATCTAACTGCATCTTAATCAATTTTAACCTACTAATTGAGGGATTAGGGCAAAAACTCACCCGACAACGATTCTGAAGACATGGGCATGATGGCGGCAGTGATGGCTACGCGTGGCTTGCTCCAAAAACCACACGAAATGATGACGGATAATGGGTCTCCACTGACCAGCCTCTTTGTAGCTCAAAACCACAAAAATCTAGCAACTTTTTGGACAAACAGCCCTTATATCCACATAACCCTTAATCTTATGGTTACGTAGGAGAAAATGGAGCTTAATTCGCTCTCCGAACGAGCTCAAACGAGCGATTTCTTCCCGGCGCGAGCATAAATTAGATTAAGCAGAGGCTGATTTTGTTTCTATTTGGGGTTGATCCAAGGTTGATCTTGAGCTGATTTTTGGTGGAGATATACTAGGGAGGATGGTGAAGATGTAGGTGGAATGGTGGCTCAAGGTGGTGGCGGTTGGACGGCGAAATGAGCGGCGGTTTTCCGGCGGCCAAAAACCAAGAGAGAAAATGAGAGATAGGGAGGGCCATGAACTTTTTTTGAGAGCAAGAGAGAGAATGAGCTGCTGAAAATTGAAGAAAGAGAGACAAAATATATCAAAAAGTGAATTATTGATTTTTACTATTCATAGCACTATTCACTGATTGACTGCACTATTCAAGATTTGACTGGTCAAAAGTTTGACTAATAGTCAATTGACACGATTGATTTGACATCTACAAGGCATTTCTCAGGATTCGTGCAAATCAGGACTGATCGGGCTCAATTTAGATAGACTGGGGTTTAAGCGCAAATGGGATTAGTCACGAGATCGCACTAGATTGGAATTCTAATCTCACAAAAAAAAAAAAGAATTTCACTACCCATTATCTAGGGAGTCTAAAGCAAACCGTAGCGAAACGGTCATTTTCAATTGACTACCTTTCTTCTTGGCACTCTAGAACCAATCGATCAAGTTTTGAGCCTTTCGAGGTGATGTCCAATTCGTGAAAGTCGATTATCCTCTTTCGGAATTCAAGTCATGGCCAAACTCACATGATGGTGACTTTAGTAAATTCTCAAACTAACGGGCGGCTTTTAGGAGTTATTCGTATCGACTTTTTGGTCCACGTATTTAAATTCTTAGTTAGTTTTTTCCCCTTAAGTTGGTTATCTCAGAGTGATCAGTTTCGAATGAGATTTATGTATAGCGCATCAATGAAACATCCATTCTATTTACAAATCCCGAAAATGGGTTGAAATTCAGAATGCCACATAGCCAACGTACACGGGCTCTCTCTCTCTCTCTCTCTCTCTCTCTCTCTCTCTCTCTCTCTCTCTCTCTCTCTCTCTCTCTCTCTCTCTCTCTCTCTCTCTCTCTCTCTCTCTCTCTCTCTCTCTCTCTCTATGTAATATCTAAGGGTCAACGGCTAATTGATGGCGAGGCTCAGCCAACCTTGCCTAGCGACAGTGATACCATAGTTGGGCGAGGTTGGCCTCTCCCAGCAATGCTAGTGGCTTGCCAGCTGTGTCCTCCACTGGTCGGCGACTCCATGGCTGGAGGAAGGAGAAGAACCAAAACAAAAAAGAAAAATAAAGAAAAGAGAAAATTGAAAAAAGCATTAAAAATTATTATTTAAAATTGCCACGTCAGCATCTGTCGACCAAAGTTTACCGGATGGACTAAATTGACACAAATGAAAAAGGTTTAAGACTAAATAAGCACAAAATGAAAAAGTTTATAATTGAATTGGCAAAAGCGCAATATGTTTAGGACTTTTTTTTTTACAATTATTCCTTAATTTGTCTAGGCTCTTTGATGTGCACGCCAACGAAGTGGGATTGCTAAAATGATCGAGCAAATTGTCTGAATAATGTCTGGCCGAAAGAAGAACTAGAAAATGGAGATTAGTCGTTTTCTTGAGATCCACAATCAGACCAAATGGGATGTGAGCACTACAAGAATGAATATAATTATTGGTCAAAACATTTTTATCATCGTTGGTTTTCTCTTTGATTAGACCAAATAACCCCCTTTGATTAGACCATGCATCAGATGAAATTAAACGGATTAAGACCTCGTGATTAAACACATATAATTAATTTTATTTGGATTTAAGGCACTATATAGCTAGGTCCAACATGGTCTTCGAACTACTAGTCGCGAAGATGAGTCCCGTAAACTTTGAGAAAACAACCATTTGATTATCCAATAAACCTTAAAATTTGTGCAATTGACTTCACTTTCTTGTGGCTAAAAGTATATTTACGAGCTCGTCAATTCACCAGATGATCACTCGTTTTCTTGAGATTCGCAATCAGACCTAATGAGCCGCAAGCACTACAAGAATGAATACAATTATTGGTTAGAACATTTTTATCATCGCTGGTTTTTGCTTTGATCAGACCAAACAATCTCCTTTGCTTAGACCATGCACTGAACGAAATCAAATGGATCAGGACTCATGATTAAACACATCTGATTACCAATCGCGAAAGCGAGTCACGTAAACTTTGAAAAAACAGATGGTTGATTATCTAATAAAATTTAAAATTTACCCAATTGACTTCGCTTTCTTGTGGCTAAAAGTATGGGGAAAATTGTCCAAAAAGTCCTAAACCTATTGCACTTTTGCCAATTTAGTCCTAAACCTTTAATCTTGCCAATTCAGTCCTAAACCTTTTTTTCTCGCCGATTCAGTCCTAAACCTTTTATAATTATGCCAATTCAGTCCTTCCGATAAATTTTTGCCGGCCGACGCTGGCGTGGGCGCCGGGCGAACGGCGACCTAATATTTTAATATTTTTTTTTGAATTTTTAATATTTTTTTTAAAAAAATTCTTTTTTTTTCCCTCCCATCTTCCTCCTTCCATCTGCTCTGGCGACAGAATAGAGGGCCTCGCCGGCCTCACCTCATCAGCTCGACCTCGGTGCGGCTCAGCCTCACCCAGATCTGGCCTCGCGATGGCCGGGCAAGTCTCGGCGACGGCCGGGCAGATCTGGCCTCACGACGGCCAGGCAGATCTGGCCTCGCGAGCGTCGCCGGCCGTCCTCTAGTTCATTGCCGCCCAAATTTGAGCGAGGTCAAGCCGACGAGGCGAGCCTCGCCTGGCTGTCGCGAGGCTTGGCCTCGCCCGGCCATGGCGAGCCTCGTGATATTCTCATCTAGTCTCGCCTGCCAGCCCAGATCTGAGCGAGGTCGAGCCAACGAGGCTCGCCTCGCCCAACCACGACGAGGCTGGCGAGCCTCGTGATGGTCTCGCCTAAATCTAGGCTGGCAAGGCGAGCCTCGCCCGGCCATCGCGAGGCTCGGCCTCGCCCAGCCACGCTGAGGTTGGGCTTCGCCCGGCCATAGCGGCTAGCCGGCCGTCCTCTGATTCGAGTAGAGGAAGATGATGGAGGCAGAGGAGGAATATGGGAGGAGGAAAAAAAAAAGAAAAGAAAAAATATTTTAAATAATTAAAAATTCAAAAAATGTTTAAAAATTTAAAAAATATTAAAATATTATGTTGCCGGCGGCCCACGGCAGTGCCGACCGGCGCCCACGTCATCGCCGGCCGGTAAAAATTTACCGGAAGGACTAAATTGGCATAATTATAAAAGGTTTAAGACTGAATCAGTGAGAAAAAAAGGTTTAGGATTGAATTGGCGCAAATAGAAAAGGTTTAGGATTGAATTGGCAAGATTAAAAGGTTTAGGACTAAATTGGCAAAAGTGCAATAGGTTTAGGACTTTTTTGACAATTTTCCCTAAAAGTATGTTTACGAGCCAATCAATTCACCAGATGATCACTCGTTTTCTTGAGATCCACAATCAGACTAAATGGGCCGCGACCATTGCAAGAATTAATACAATTATTGATCAGAACATTTTTATCATCGCTGGTTTTCACTTAATTAGACCAAATAATCCCCTTTCATTAGACCACGAACTGGACGAAATCGAACGGATCAAGACCCCATGATTAAATACATCTGAATAATTTTATTTGGATTGAAGGCACTTTATAGCTAGGTCCAACATGGTCTTTGAACTACTAGTCGCAAAGACGAGTGGTGTAAACTTGAAAAAACAGACGTTTGATTTTCTCATAAACCTTAAAATTTACGCAATTGACTTCGCTTTCTTGTGACTAAAAGTATGTTTACGAGCTAGTCAATTCACTAGATGATCATTCGTTTTCTTGAGATCCACAATTAGACCAAATGGGCCGCGAGCAGTACAGAATGAATACAATTATTGGTTAGGACACTTTTATCTTCACTAGTTTTCGCTTTGATTAGACCAAATAATCCCCTTTGATTAGACCATGCACCGGACAAAATCAAACGGATCAAGACCCCGTGAGTAAACACATCTAATTAATTTTATTTGGATTTAAGGCACTTTATAGCTAGCTCCAACATGGTCTTTGAAGTACCAGTTGTGAAGGTGAGTCCCAAAAACTTTGAAAAAAAAAACCGACGTTTGATTATCTAATAAACCTAAAAATTTACCCAATTGACTTCGCTTTCTTGTGGTTAAAATTATGTTTACGAGCCAGTCAATTCACCAGATAATCACTCATTTTCTTGAGATCCGCAATTAGACCAAATGGGCTACGAGCACTAGAAGAATGAATACAATATTGGTCAAAACATTTTTATCATCGTTGGTTTTTGCTTTGATTAGACTGAATAATCCCCTTGATTAGACCATGCATCGGACGGAATCAAATGGATCAGGACCCCAGGATTAAACACATTCGTGATTAATTTTATTTGCATTTAGGGCACTTTATAGCTAAGATCACTTGTTTTCTTGAGATCCCAATCAGACCAAATGGGCCGCGAGCACTACAAGAATGAATACAATTATTGGTCAAAGCATTTTTATCATCACTGGTTTTCGCTTTGATTAGACCCAATAATCCCCTTTGATTAGACCATGCACCGGACGACACCAAATGGATCAAGACCCGGTAATTAAACACATATGATTAATTTTATTTGGATTTAAGGCACTTTATATCTAGGTCCAACATGGTCTTTGAACTACCAGTTGCGAAGGTGAGTCGCGTAAACTTTGAAAAGATAGGTGTTTGATTATCTAATAAACCTTAAAATTTACCCAATTGACTTCGCTTTTTTGTGGCTAAAAGAATGTTTAAGAGCCAGTCAATTAACCAGATGATCACTTTATTGAAGAGTGTCGTCATGGTTTGCGTGAGCACATGATATTTTCACATTTCTAGAAATGTCAAATGGAGAAAAGTTCAAGGAGGTGTGAACGTAGCAATTTATTTGAATTATAGTATTTTTTTTTCGTTTGTCGTAATATAGTATTTGCTTACTTCTAAGTCTTCTAGAAATCTCAAATGGAGAAAGTTTAAGGAGGTGATGAACGTAGCATACGTGGATGGATGTTGGCTAGCAAAAGAGGAAAAAAGGTTATTGCTTGTGCGATACGGCGAATGTTTTTCTTGTACTTTAGCATGCTAATGCAGAATTTTAGGGGCGATATGCTAGAATTTGTCTTCCTTGTTGATGGATCTACGTTGTTGATGGTTTGATAGGGTCCACATGTCTCACTGATAAGCGGTGAAAATACGTTAACACAAGAGCTATGCTCTTCTTTTGTATTTTTGGTTAAAAAGAGATTAAGTTATACTTAGATTTTAATTAGAAAATATACTAATTAAAATCATAGAGATAAAAAGTTTCGACTCTTTGACGGATGGGGGGGTGTGGACACCATTTGCCGTCGATAGATGGACCACTCCGCTAACGGCCGAACGAACATACGTCAGGGCTGCTTAAGATGGCTTGAATTATTGAATGGAGATTGCGACTACCCAGAGGTATTATACTATTGGGGAATAAAAATTGCAAATTGTGTATTCAAATAATGGCTCATTCAATTCGATTTAATTTTGAAATCAAGCTTGTCATTCGATCGTCACTATTACTAAATTCATTCAAGTATTTATCGGATTGGTTGACCATTTAGATATCCAACGTTACCGAGGCCTAGCTAGCTAAGGATATATAGAAAGGCTATCGTAAAGCTTATGCGCAGAGGCTGGGGACGAAAATGAACCTATCGTCTCCATTCGATGCTTGGGAAGAAAACTTGCAATATGAATTTCCAAATAATATTATACTAATTATTTTGAAAAGGTAAATCGATTGTTTTATTTGATGATAAGCTTGATAGAAAGATCCAACATCGAATAGATATATAGGTATGACATTGATTTAAGCAATTATTGATTCAATTCGATCATCGTAAAATATATCAAAATAAATGGAGTTATCATTCTAATTTCAATTATTTCGGTTGCATTTTTTTGTACAATAATCGTCTCTAGGTCATGAATAAAACTTTAACCTACACTTTAAATATCCAAAATTTATTATCCATTTGTGCATCTATTTATCACGAGACAAGAAACAAATCACTTAAATATGTGCATTTATTTTTAAGCTATTTTTTTTAGAAATAAAAAAGTGTTTTTGCAGCTATTTTGGTCTCAATTTTTCATTGCTTTATTGGTCCATTAAAATTTTACTTTTTTTTTCATATCAAAAGTTAATATTTATTCATATGTTAAGATGATACATGAGAGGTTCAAAATCAAGCAAATTCCAAACAGCAAAGTAGAACACGAAGCAACAAATACTCTAATAAGCATATATTTCCCTCGAGTTTTTTTCTCATTCGAGGGGAAATTAGAGTAAAAGTAAATATCGAAACAAGAGAGAAGGGATGATAAGAAATGGCGCCTCATTATATATTTACTTTTTGTTTTGTTTTGT
>JAGVVM010001012.1:0-22247 GCA_019149425.1 Psidium friedrichsthalianum | reverse complement strand
AATTTGGCTGCAATTTTGGATGCATTGCACAACATATGTTGTTTGGGTCTGTGGACTTATTGCTGCAAACTATTACATTTGGCTCACATTTCCAATTCTGATGGGTTCAGTCTAAGTTCTGGTAGTGCACAAGGTAATCGATGAATTGCTGAGGTTTTCTATAAAATTGCACCTGAATTTATGCAGATTGCCTTTTGCACGTCAATATTGTGCAGAAGGTAGAATCAACACGGTCCAGTAGTTTCTTTTTTCTTTTCCTGCCAATACAACTTTCCAGGAGCTTGCTTGAGACCTCCTGCTTCATGGATGACCCCATTATATGATAGAGCACTTTCCCAATCTGAAAGATCATCAAATCGATGTTCTATTCAACTTGAGACCTTCCTCTCGTATTTCTTTTATTCCTTTTTTCATTTTTTTTTCTGATGAATGCTGTTCCTGTGTCATTTATTGCAGGTCTGCCGGGGAACTGCTGTGATGCTTGTGTCGCCTACTGATGGAACAGATGAGATTGCGAATCCCTTCGTCCAGCCAGAAGGCGCTTAAATTAGTCCTTTTCCTTTTTGTTCTTAGCCTTACTTTTGGCTGGATATCTGTACAAATATCTTGCCATTCATTATGAATCAACTCCTCAAATGTTTAGCTTATATGCCCTAGTTGTTTATTTTAGAATTCAGACAGGTGCGCTCTCTCTCTCTCTTTCTCTCTCTCTCTCTGGTAGTCAAGTGCACTTTCTCTTTTACAGTGAAGCTCTGAAGATGACAATAATTTCCTTTTCAGTTGAAAGAAGGGGGTCCGAGACATCAAAAGCTCTCGTCTCGGTAGTGACCTTAGTCGAGAATTCTGCCCCACAAGTAGGGCCATTAGGAATCAATGTCCAAAAACAAGTCGAACCATCCCCCTGGATTCTTGTTCTTTGCTGGGTGCATGAAGCACGAAGGAGCTCATAGCCGCAAGGGTCCTTCGTTTTAGCCAGTGACAAGTCCAAGAAGCTATCGTTACTCAAGTGGCAAAATATTGGCTTTATCAGTCACATTCACCAGGCTTAACTTCGAGCCTAACCACACAAGTAGGCGACCTCCATGCACTTTGCTATATGAAGGGAATCCTTGCTGTTGAAAATTACTTTCTTTCCATAGCATATGATCGACTTAAAGGGGCTAAACCATCGTATTCGACTAACTTGTTCAAAGCTTAGACTGCAACCGTGATTGGTACGTCTGCATATTTATGAGACAGAAATTCGCCGCCAAGTTTACTGCTGAGATAATTTTCTACGATCTCTTCTCACATTGAGCGCCACGATAGTTAAATAGCAACAGAAGCCGTAATAAAATCAAGAGATATTTCCTCCGGACTGTAACATACTTTAAGCATGCGGGCCTCTCTGTGACGGTTCTTGCACTTGAAAGAAGTCTCAGCACCTAACTCATTTCACGAATCATAAACTGATGGCTATGCCACCCTCCTCAGTATCAACTTTACCATCTAACAAGCATGCAGCCCCGTCGGGATTAGAACTTATGTCCATCATAAGCTGGCTGTTATTTGGAGGAAATCTTCTTTGTATACAGAAATATACATAATTTATAAGTGACGAGGCTAGACAAAAAACAGGTTTGAGGAACAGAGTCAACGCATGCATAGAGGCCCAATGCACGCAAAAAAGACAGCAGCATCTCGATGTACTCAGCTTCTGCCGACGCAGCCGTATATGCTATTTCAGCATTAGCCAAAGGTATGCCCTCGTAATCTATAACAAATAGATCCGAGAAGGCTTCTGGTTAAATGTCTTTGCCAGAGATCAACCTCATCTTACCACTCCAGTGATGAACGAGCATAACATCACAACAGGATATCGCTGCTGAGTGGGCAAACTATCAGTTGATTTAACAGATATATGAACAGTATAGTTCGATTACTGCCTTACTGAACCGAGTAGATATCAAATCTGACGATTGCCATGACAACATCAAATACCCAAAAATATGAAAAAAACTTGCCATTGACTATAATAATTTGCTGACATGAACTAAAACCCACGAACAAAAAGTTTTAATTGATCAGACATCCTAGAACAATTTTGAGAAACTATAACAGCATCAAATCCTCTAACCTCACGGAGCTCATAAACGATATAAGGCATGGATAATATCAGCAATGGCACACGCCTCTCTATCCAGTGCAGCATGGTGGGCTACAAAATGGTACTTGGAGAAAGCCAAAAACAAGGACCAAGAAAACTTTCTACAAACCAGAGGCAGAGACTCCAAATAGCTCGTAGACTTCATGAAAGATGGTTTCCTTTTCCATTCTTTTGGGATGGCATGAAAGGTGAAAACTTCTAATCGATCTTCACCGATGAGAAAAGGTAATGAACAAAATAGAAAGATGTGATGAAGCCAATGGTGCCAGTGGACAACATGATTGCAGTTGCCATAATCAGAGAATAACCAAGGTAAAGCATGGCTGACACAGGTCCACTCAAACTCTGAAGGTCAAAAATCAAGTAATTGATGGAGTATAGGAACACGTAAAGCGCGACTGAGCCAGATGCATAGAAAGCTTTCCACCACCATCGCCAGTCCTCCACACAAAGATGCATGTAGGTAAGGACCACAGACACTTCAGCACAGACAATGATCAGCAATAGAAGCACAATTAGCAGGAAGCCAAAGACATAATAAAACCTCCCTAGCCAGATGCTAGAGAGGATGAAGAACAGTTCAATGAAGAGGGTTCCAAATGGAAGAGTCCCTGCACCCAGAACAAGAAGCCACGATGGATATTTACGTGCAGGAATTTCTCTGGGGATCTGGTTGGTACGAACAGGATATTGAATTGCCTCAGCACGTGTGCCTAGAAATCCTCCCAACAGGGTGAGTGGCACGGAGATGCAAAACCAAAGGGCGAACAGGATGAAGTACAAGTATATGGGAATAGCACTAGTACTATTGCTTCCCCAGAGTAAGAAATTGAGTACCGTAAGAATTACGAAGACAATCCCAGGGAAAAAGCAAGCAACTGACCAGGAGACAGACCTCCATCCTTCTGAAGTTCCCTTGAGAGTTCTCCATAATCGGACACCAACATACCCAGCAACAATTCCAAGGAAAAGATAGAGGATTATCATCCCAGTCAACAGCATTCCTCGTGAAGCAGGCGACATAAAGCCAAAAGCTGCAAAGACAATGGTGACAACTGCCATTCCCGTAATTTGAACCCCATCTCCAATCATCACACAAAGAAGCTTGGGACACTCTGGTTCCCTGAAGACATCGCCCACAACAAGCTTCCAGCCGGAAAGTTCCTCATTCATCTGTGCTTGAGCTTCTTTGTCCAATTCCTCGTACCTTGTCAGATCCCTTCTCACCGTCCTTAAGAATATCACAAAGACAATACCAGCTAAGAAAAAGATCACCATCAATGAGTTGAGGATGGAAAACCAGTGTACTTTTGCACCTTCCATTTGTAAATAAGCATCCCATCGTGATGGCCATCTAATGTCGCTCTTCACAAATTCAACATCGTAAGTGAATGACACTCGCTCCTGCTCCCTAATTATTTGCGACTTTTCAAGCTCCACCGGGCAGGTAACAGGATCGATTTGGTCATAAATTTGGTGCTTTAACATCTTGTTGGGGTCATATTTAACACTGCAAGGAACGACCTCAAACTTAACTATCTCAAAACCTGAAGCCTTCTTCTTATCAGCTTCAGCGATTATGCCGAAACCTTCTTCACCAGTTCCTATAATCTCCACTCCACTCCCTTCATACTCATGAACCAAGACCCTAAATTTGAGGTGATTAATAATGTAATCCTCATTGCTTCCGGGTGGCGTGTACCCAACTGGAAAACCAGTCCACTGAATGTTGACATTGTTCTGCTTGGCGTACCTCAACGCTGGCAAATTGTCCAGAATCATGTTGACTTGATACAAATCCCGAGTCCTCTGTTTAAGAAGCTTCACTTCATGATCTCTCAGCGGGGCCGTAGTGCAGAGGTACACTGTCTCGTTGACATTCATCTGGAAGCGATAGGGGGAGTTATCGATTTGGTCACCCATGAGCAGCTCACCAAGATTCTCCGCACTCTTCTTAATGCCACCCGGTGGTCGGCAGTACGGGAGACTGTAATAGCTAAATGGAAGTTCGGTCTCAATAGATGTCAACGAATTGACTTTGGCGAGTATCTTGTCACCAGTGGAGTATGTGTGCATGTAGCTTCCTGGAAGATAGAACCCACTACAGACGTGGGCGAACAGAACCAACAGCACAGGTAGAGGCCATTTCCACATTGAGTGCATCCCAGATCTCGACATCTGAAGCCAAAAATAAAATGAGAAAAACAATAAGATAAACACGTTTACATCATTGCATTCACCTGACACTATGACGAGCATAATGCAATGAAAAACTTTCACCGTGGAGAAGACAATCGACCTGTAGCCGCCAGTCAGAGAAACATCTATAATTTCCAGTCCAGCAAAAATTGTTGCCACTTAAAGAGTGAAACAGTAAACAGACGTCCAAACTGAGTTGTTTTATCTTAGGAAAGAAAACCCACGATCCGCGCAACAGCGGACGGAGCAGAGCTAGATCCCAAAGCACGGAACCATATTAAAAACGAGTGGATCCCTTTCAACACTGAACAATGGCACGGATCCAATAGTCAATACATGCATGCAGCAACAATGAAATGCAACCGAGCTTAACAATCACTGTCGCGAGCCTCGAAAACCCATTAAGCGAGCGAGATCGTTCATCACCTCACAGGACTCACAATTCACTACAGCGATGGACAATAACCAATCAAAGAACATCACACCAAAAGGACTCAACCCACCAATACCTGAACATCCAAATTAGATCTACCGCGCCAACATATTCACCAACCAAACAACGGCGCAAGATGGCGTGACCGGATTCATTACCTTTCTCAGATCTGGACCCAATTCCCCGCTCAGATCCACTTCTCAGCGCTCCCAAACACGCATGCGAATCGAAAAAGAAACTACTCCCCTTCCCTTTGGACCTCAGCGACGCAACGCACTCGATCCCTCCTCCGAATCACCGAAGCCCCTTACTTTATATCGGGAAAAAAGCTGTAGCCGTCTACTGCACAAGAAGCAACCCCGATAGGCTCAGCTCAGATCAGATCTGAGGATGGTAATCGCAAATGAACGTATATAACGACAGCGGCTGTATAAAAAAATGGTTTTTTTTTTTACCTTTTTGTTTACCAGAGAGAATCGAGGACTGTAACGTGAAGAGGAGTTGGGTGATTGAAAAGGAATAATCAAAGAAGACGAAGAAGAATGAGGAGAAGAAGAGGAGGATGATAGTGAAGAAATTTGGGTGTTTCGGCCTTTACGCCATCTTTAACCAACCTTCGCTGATCGCATCTCCGCCGCGACTCTGGTTGAGAGTGTGGCCGGCCCATCAAGGCCCGAGTAGTGGTGGCGGCTGAGGTCTCTTGATGGGCCTGGCCCCTAGCGTTGACGTTGCTAACACTAACTTTGATCATTTGCTTGTGTTTATTTATTTATTTGCCAATCTTTGCTTAATGTAAAGCGCCGATAAGAGAAAATATGACGTTTTTTGTAACCAATTTGCCAAAATGAAGAATCGTATTTATTGGGCTTCACTCGAGAAATTTTGAGTAGCGGCTGCTCTAGCATCATCTCACTCTAGCATCGTCTCGTATGGATTACCAGTGCACATGAGTCTCGATTCCATTGAGGAACTGATCTGATATGTTTGGCTTTGGACTCCTCTTCGAGAGAATTAGTTTGATTCTCCATTACGAAAATTGGAAAACTCAGTCAAGACCCACACATGTACCGATTTTAGTTTTGGATTGATCGATTGCATTTGAGAACTGAATCGATCTTATTTTTCTTGAGATTGATCATGATGAATCGTGAATCTACACTGTAATTGATGGAGAGATCGTTGATGAGATCTGCCAATACCCCTAGCTTTCTTTGAAATTATTTTCACAGAAGAACTTGTGTTTTTTTCTCGAAAATCAATGTCATTCTTCCTTATAGTTTTTTTTAAGTAAAAGGACATCAAAGAGAAATGTCATAGTATGCAACACTCACAATATCGCAAAACAACAATTTGTACTTACTTAAAATGTATTCATTTTTTTAAACTATGTTGTCTAATGTAGCACCGATTTGGCAACGCATAACAATATTGGCATTGCATAATAATATTGACGAGTCAAAAAACGACATGTGTATCTCTATATTCATATCGACATTTCGTGAGTCTAGGTCATGAAAAATCGATCCGTGAGAGAAAAGGTACAGTGAAATTGTCAAATGGGTACACTTTTAAAATTAGTAGGGGAACACTTTCGACAAAGAATAGTAATAATTGATAAGTATACTGGAAATTTTAAAACTTATTGTGAGTATGCAACTGAGTTCTTAAAACTTTCCAAAAAGTGTAATTAAGTCTCAAAACTCGTCAAACTAATGTAATCAAATCCTTCAATTAATCCGTCTAACTCGATAAATGAGAAATGCTAACAAGTTTTGCAACTTGATTGCATTTTTTTAAAGTTTTCGAATTCAGTTGAACTTTTGTGATAAGTTTTGAAATTTGATTGCATTTTTTAAAAGTTTCAATACTCAATTACACTTTCATGATAAATTTTAAGACCTTTTAGTGTACTTATGCATCGTACTAATAATCACAATAAACAATAATACGTATAAATAGGCCAATTTGACTTTTGAGCAAGGGTGGGTGCCCCATTATGCGCTTTTTTGGGGGAGTTGCTTGGAGTCGATACCTTCGGAAAAAAAAATGCTTTTGAATTTTTAAGCCTTTTTTTTTTGTCAGCACCTTAAGCTTTTTAACATTACGAGCTAGGGCTGAGTATAATGGACCGATTGAACCACTAATCGCCTCGATCGGACTGAATCGATCAATTTGGTTCGATTTCCTATTCTATATGGAACCGGATAGACAGAGCAGCCTAATTTAATAATGTAAATCTAAACCTAAGATGCTTAAGATGTTCAATAATAATTTTCAGGTTTAGCAACAATGGGATGTAATTAACGAAAAGTGGTCCGTTGAATATGTTGTTAACAAAAAAAAAATTAAGGACAGATCACAAAAAAATAGAGTAGCCAGTCCAATGATTGGACCATCTGGAAATCGGACTGGACTGATTGATCTGGTTCGATTTTCAATTTTAGGGCGGGATCGAATCAAATCGAGAACTTATCGCCCCAGTTACGAGCCTTGTGACGTCCTCGTGTCGGGCGGAGCCCTAAACCTCGGCCCAATCTGCCAAGCTTCGCAATCTTCTGTGCGAAGTTTCTGTCTTCTTCTACTTCACCTTCTCAGCCAGGACAGCTCGCAAGAACCTCAGCAGTACACTCACTGGCAGTGGTAGCTGGTAGGGTTTTACAACTACGAATCGTGGGGGGCAGAAAACCCACGACACATCGAAGAAGATCGATTCGCATCTCCTCATCAGTTAGGTTCTTCCGAGTTCCGAAGGCCTCTTGACTCCCCTCTTTCTTGCTTGCGTTAGACTTCTCTCGTTGCATAGCTATCTGTTGTTAGCTCCCGCATCTGTTTCGATTCCTATCGAGGAGTTATTGATTTCGTTTGTAATGTGTTCGAAATCGACAGTAATAGACGGGAGAATCGCGTTGGGATGGCACTGTTAAGGAGCATGACGAGAACCCCTCTCGGAAATGCTCTGTACAAGCGGCTACTGAGCAGCGTGGTGGTCGAGAGAGGATTCAGCAGCGGCGGCAATGTCGGCGCCACGGAGCAGATGAATTTGATCAGGCAATTGAGGGACAGAACAAGCGCTCCGATAAAAGAAGTGAAGTCTGCTCTGGTTGATTGCCGTTGGGACATCGATGCTGCTCAGAAGGAGCTCAGAAAGAGAGGGCAGGTGGTGGCGTCAAAGAAGTCTTCGCGGACGGCGGCGGAGGGTTTGCTGGCTCTTGCGCAGAGCGAGGGCAAGGCCGCCGTCATCGAGCTCAACTGCGAGACCGACTTCGTCGCAAGAAATGAGATCTTTCAGTATTTGGTAAATTTTCAATACGTTGATCATAGTTTACAATTCTGTTTTTGTTGTATACTCTTGAGTCCATGCTGAGCATTCCGTATGCAAGACAATTGTAGATGCTGCTTGGTTGGTCTTCCTTGGTTTTCTATCTCCTATATTGTGACCCGGCCAATAGAAAGGAGGAGTAATTAGTCTCGTTTGTTCATAGCCATTAACTAATTTGTCATAGAAGAAGTAACTTGTTACTCGTCAATTTAAATGACAGGCCTTGGCTTTGGCGAAGCAAGCTTTACTGGTGGAAAATCCTTCCAACCAAGTTTCTGGGATCTTTCACATGGGACCTGAGCACTTAGAGGTAAGAAGTATGTATATTTGATCTTTACAGTCTCTGTGTATGTAGATGTCTGACTAGAAAAGTACCATGCGGCTGTGGTTTATGCTTATCGTGGCAATTTGATCTTATTGCATTCCATAAATGCCCTAGTTTGTTTAGATAAGTCAACAGGTCCATTTTCAAGAGCCATAAGAGGATTCTAACCGTTTTGGCTTCACCAGGGCTTGAAGTTAAAGCTCGAGCATTCAAAAATTAGCGGAGAAACAACAGTTCAGAATGCAATTAAAGAAGTGGCTGCAATAATGGGAGAGAATGTAAAGTTTAGAAGAGGTTATGCCATGTGTGCTTCTTCACACGGTGTTCTTTCCACATATCTCCATACTAGTCCCCAGCCAGGTAAGAGGTGATTGGATGCCTCTTTTTCTTTGTAAAAGATTAGAGATAAATGTGACAATGAGTATGCTTTGTTTTCTTCATGTGCACTCATCATTGCATTCATATCTTGAAGCAAAATGTAGTTGCTCGATGGAGAGCTTCCTCATTGAATTAAGGCCTTACGGTTGGATGCGTTATCTTAATTAGGTTTAGGCCGTATTGCTGGAATCCTGTCTCTTGAAGTTGAAGATGAGAACTCCCAACTTGATGCACTCCAACGAGTTGGTTCAGAATTGGCAATGCATATTGTGGCTGCCAAGCCTTTGTTTTTGACTAAGGAACTTGTCACGCCCGATGCATTAGAAAGTGAACGGGAAATCCTGAAGTCTCAAGTAATCTTTCTAGTGCCTTTGTGAAAGTGATATTCATTGGAGCCCACTCAAACTTATAGATAATTTGTCCATGCTGGTGCTTTTTTCTTGGAAAATTGTTTATGCGTTGGACCATTGGCTGTTTTGTTCATTGGGCTTGGCAAGGCATTTGTCTTAGTTTGTAGTGTCTGAACTAGCTTTTTTGCCCAATTTTTTGGCGCCTTCAGGCAGAAACTTCAGGGAAAGCGCAGATGGCCATAGACAAGATGGTTGAAGGTCGTCTACGCAAATACATGGAGGAAGTGGTACTTATGGAGCAAAAGTTTGTTGTGAACGATAGTATAAATGTGAAGGTATGTATCAAAATTCTCCTGTATTTTAAGAACACAAGAAACATTCTCATGGGATTATATAACCTGCAACCCTAGAAAAGTGATTGCAAATTCCAAATAGAGTTCAATGGTTCTTCCGTTTTTCAAATCATGTGTCTCTGTCATTTGTGGCAATCTATCATCAAATGATAGAATGATCAAACTATGCTATTTTTATCTAGGTCCATAAGCCAATGATGTTTTCTCTTTCTTGACGTACTTGTTTGCAAAAATGGTTTGCCTTCTAAACGATAACATGCTAGCTATTTTGATTGACATAGGTGGAGACGGAAGTCAAGTACTTTAGTCTTGTGCCGAAAAAGAATCAAAATGTAATTTTAGTGACTACTGAGTGAGCCAAGCGCTAGTGTACGGTTATTCAACATGTATGGAAGTTTCACTCTCTAAAAGATGAAGCATATATTAGAAATTTGTAAGGATACTCCTCCTGTAATTTTTAGCTTCATCCTTTTGCTTGATTTGGTATTGCAGACTTTGATGGCCAACCTATCGAAAGAAGTGGGATCCTCCGTGAAGATTGGAAATTTCTTCAGAATGGAAGTTGGAGAAGGAATTCAGAGGTAGCTACTCTAACTTCTTTAGATAATGGGACTCTTAAATTTCAGTAGTGGCAGGCTTCTCCAAATCTTTTGTCTCTTGGATGTTGTAATGCTCATGCGGTGTCATTTGGATGAGGTGATTTGATATCTCTCCTTTAGTCCTTGGACTTCTGCAAATAGTTGGACGATGTTAGATCTTTCTCTTGGGCGGTCTGACCAATAGCCAAGGTTTTACTGTGCTTGGACTTTGTTCTATTAAAATTAGTGCTATCGTACCTTACACTAGATGTTGGGAAATCATCAAGCCTTTAAACTTTGTTTATCCTGGTTTGGAAGATTCTGAAGGACTCAGGTAGTATTGCTATTTGGTACTAAGATCATGTCCGGAATACTGGGAAAACCTCATTCTTGATTGGGCATTTGGTCACTTTGCTGTACTGTAGGAACCCATATTCATTGAGACTTAAGAATTACCTGCTATATCATGTTATAGAGATACATCCGTAAATGCAGAGAAAGAAGATCCAAATTCAATAAGGCAGACTCTTGCTACATGGATGTAGCGGGTGTATCTCTCATACTTTTGATTGAAGTGTGATTCTTGACAGTCTGAAAATTGCACGGACGTGCCTATTTTATGGTTGGATGAAGTTCTCTTTTCAGAAATATGATGTCTGAGTAGTTGGCATCAGCCTGTTGTGAGGAATTTGTACTTGTTCTGAACTTTTAGAATGAAGTACGTTAGGACCTCCATTGATGTCAAGAGTGAATGTCCATGAAAAATCAAATCAAGCAGTTATCTCCCAGTGTACTTCAAAAAAATGCTTAGCAATAAGCCTGCTATATGTTTTTATGGTAGTTTTACATCTCAATGGGCAACTTGATTGGGTCCTGTGCTTACTGTAGGGGTCGAAATTGCAGGGGTTGATGGGTTGGTTGGTTGGACCAAATCTATCTTTGGTGTTGCACATTTTCTTGTGCTTATTGGGGAGGCAATGGCTTTTCCGGCCTTTTTGACCCAGGTGGGGTGATGGTTTTCAATTAGCTTGTCGCATGCATAGAGAACTGCTTTTGGAATCAAGCCAAAAACAGGCTTTTGTGGAGGCATGTTCCTTTGAACATTTTGCACGACTTTTTTCTTTCAAATAGAATGTGTTATAAAAGCAGGAGATGGTGAGTAGGAAACCTAGGATAGCTATAACCTGGCTAGGAAATAAAGCTCATGGGGCTGACTAGCTGGCGCCTGGTAGTCGCACCGATAGTTCTGATGACTAACATATACAATTTGTTCTCCAACCAAAAAAAAAAAAAAACATGCACAACTTGTTTTCAGCGTAACTGTGCAACCTGCTTTGTTGTTTTATAAATGCTCTCTCTCTCTCTCTCTCTGATGTATAATGTGTTGCTGGCTGTAATCACAGGAATGAAGCATGGAGTGTACCTGAACCTGTGGCTCAAGCTGTGTAATATGAGTGTATTTTCTCAACGGAATCTAATGGATGCAACCCGTCACTGCAAATTGAAGATCCTCGATTAATTTCTTTCCGTGTGCTACGGGCATAATTATTTGATTTTGTTGTGAGCTGTCCTTATGTTTCATTTATTACCATGAGATTTGTTAAAAATGCAGAGCAATAAAGCGGTGTAGTAGCTTCCTAGTTGCTCCAATTCCATTTGTTGGGCTCTCTCAAGTGATTAAATATTTGACTCCTGGAACTTTTTAACTAGAAATAGCAGCGGTTTCTCCGATTTCGGTCGAGGTTGATCAAGATTAATGGGTCAGGTCACCCTGAACTGCCAATTTGGTTGTTCAGTGCGGATAACAGTTTGCGGGGATGCAGGAGAAGATCATGAGTACGACTAACAGTTTAAAGTGGATGCAGGAGAAGATCGTGAATACGAGTCGGTTTATGTCATCTTTCCTCTTGAGTGCACTTGATGCCTGATGGTCTATCCTTTCTCAATGGAAAATACATTGGCTGAGATCTACCTTGTGCTTCTGCCAATTTTGATGTCATTTGCTTGGTTTGGAAAAAAAGAAGTATCCGAGTTATCACATCAATTGCCATTCATGCACTATGTTCTAATCACCAGGAACAATTCATGACCTGTTTCATCATGAACGATAAACTATATATGGGAAAATTACCCAAAAAATCTTAAATTTATTGTAATTGTGTTAATTCAAATTTTTTTTTGTTGCCAATTCAGTTATAAACTTTTTGCAATTGTGTCATTTTAATTTGGGCTTTTGAGGTCGACCGTCGCCCGAGCCTCGCCTTTGGTCGGTCATTGGACCTTGGCGATCGATTGGAGGTAGCGAAGGGGTTGGGGAAGAAAGAAAATAAAAATAAAAATAAAAATTCAATACAGCAGTAAAATATTTAATCGTCAACCGATCAAAATTCGTCGGATTGACTGAAATAGCATAATTATAAAAGGTTTAGGATTGAATAGGTAAAATAAAAAAAATTAAGATTAAATTGACACGATTGCAATGGATTCAAGATTTTTTTGGTAATTCTCCCAATACTTTCCTACACGTGCGATTCCGTAGATACGGGGTTAACTAAGGTCGCCTCGACCAGATCTCGATCTCCTCTCAAATGCAAGAGCAAGTGTCGAGGCGGTAAGTACCATTCAAAAGTGCAGTTTTCAGGTCTTTACATGTCAAGGTTCCACATTAATCCCTCACTCAACGTTTTTTCACATGCCATTACAATATCACAAAGGGGCGGTGGTGACAGGGAAGAGGAGCACTTAAAAACCCTAATGGAACTTGAGGCTGGTCAGAATGTTGTTGTTGATTGGGTCAGCCAGGTGGTCGAGGAGGTTTTGGTAAGGGCCAACACCGGTCACAAGGGATTGGATGCTGAAGCCCAAGAAGGCCAACATTGCCAACCTCCCATTCTTCACCTCCTTCAGCTTCAACTCCCTCATTGACTTCTCATCTTTGCCAAGCCCTAGAGGGTTGAAGATCGGCCCGCCGGGATATGCCGGGTCTCCCGAACCGCCCAAGTACTTCTCGAGCCCTAGGAAGTATTGTTTGCCCATTGAGCCCGGGTTGTACCAGTCTTGGAACCTCCGGTGCTCGGCGAAGCCCATGAGAGCCATCTCAAAGACGAAGAGCGTGTAGGGGTCAGCCCAGTAGTTGTACGTCCCGGCTGGTGGGAACACGCCGGTCTTGAACCATGGCAGGGCGGTCTCCGGTGGGATCAACCCTGCCTTTCCCAGAATCTCGGGCGCAATCATTCCGACGACGCCCATCATGGCGTAACGCCCGTTGATTATCTCTCCGTAGGCTAGCCACCGGGGCTCGATGAACCCTCCGGTGCCGTCGGGGTCCGAGAGACCCAACGGGTCGAAACCATAGTCACCCGGGAGGCTGCATCGTTAACGAGAAATAAAGCGAGTGAAAACTTGGACCAAAGCCGTGATGTCTAGACATTCGATTGTGCACGTCCCGTGAAAAAAACGAAGTTCATCAAGGTGATGCCGATTATTCGGAAGAAATTTCTCCATCGGTGCTCTTAACAGGAGACCGAACATTGTCATCTCTAAGAACAATTCCCAACTCGACTAAACTTCTAAAAACAAAAATTTTTTCTAGATTCGGTTAAACTAAGAAAGACGTACGCAAAAGCAAGTACATATGGAGCTTGGAATTACCTTCCGTCCAAGTACGTAAGGCTTTGCTTGGATGCAAACCACAATTGCCTATCCGCTCCTTGCTGGAAATAACACGAAATATTACAACATCATCAGCTAAAGTGGGAGTGTGCGAGTCGTGGTATCAATTGTATGTCCATAAGGTGTCAAGTTTGTAGAGGAAAAACCAATTTTCACACGAGTAATTTTAAAAATCAGAACGAACTAGGACAACTGCCGGTAAGATCAACGCGACACGACGCGACACCTTTTCAAAACACGCTTGAGAATATCATCTCAAGTTTTTTGTTTTCATAAATGCGTAGACAACGAGGTTGATCATACTCCTAGAGAAAAAAAAAAAGCGATAGGGACCTTGACTGGCGGAGTTGAAGCGGCTCTGACGACGAACGAGGCCTTCCTCGGGGAAGCGACGGCCCTCGACCGCAGCAGATGCCTCGCCGACTCGACGGAGGAGGTCAGCGACGACGATACGAGAGCTTGTGCCGCCGCCATTTGCTTCTTCCCTAGTTCTCCTTTGGCAAAAACTAACGAAGCTCAAGCAAAGAAGGTGGAGAAGAGAATGTCGGAGAGAGATATCGAAGGAGAGAATAAGGCTTAAGTCATTCGCAGGCCACCAGGAAATATACAAGAGAGCGAAGCGCGGCCACGACTTGTGACTCTGCGAGTGGGGCCACGGAAAATCCTGGTGAACGGGTGGTGGCCGGGGCTTGCCGATCAGGTTAGGATCTGGCCGTCCAACGAGGACCGTCCACGTGGCACCGCGGCTCGGATAAGAGGATCGATTTCGATTGCTGATTCGGGGGTGGGTCCCAAAATTCCAGATGGCAGTTCCTGGACCAAGGGCCAGTCAGTCGGTCCTACGTGGCAGTAAATGTTTCCTCGTAATTTCATGGCCTCTCAAATTCTATTTTCTGACGAGAGTATATAGTAAGATACAAGATGAGCAGACAGTGTTCAATGCATATGATCTTGCAAAGTAGCGAGAGAGAGAGAGAGAGAGAGATTTACATATTAATGAAATGTATACAGGTACTGAACTCAAAATATATATTTTATATCATGCTTTCTTCGACCCTTGATCGTTACTGCGTCTCACTTCATTCGGCTATTGTTACTTCATTCATTTTTGCCAATGGCATCCTGAGCCTAGTAGGCAACAAAATTAACAAAATAGCACGCTAAGGATTGGCCATAACTTCAGATCTTGGAAAATACGAAATTGGTCCGATCGGCCGTTTCAGGTTTTCTAGGAATGATCGGTTATGAAGTGGGCCAATTTTCATTTTGTGGAACTTGGCAATCATCCCACCTAATCCTAGACACACTCAAGAATAGGATTGAATTGCAAGACTCTAGTTCCCA
Source organism: Psidium friedrichsthalianum (assembly GCA_019149425.1). Lineage (NCBI taxonomy): Eukaryota > Viridiplantae > Streptophyta > Magnoliopsida > Myrtales > Myrtaceae > Psidium > Psidium friedrichsthalianum. Next base: position 7,150 of record JAGVVM010001012.1, on the reverse strand, counting down.
CGTTGGTTCAGGATATGGCCGTATCTCTTTGTATACTTGTTTCTTTTCCCCATAAGATTGCAAGTGCGATTAGATGGTCTAAACTACCGAATGAGTGATGTTAACGAACAACTCGTGATTAGCTAAGTATGATGGCTATCTCCTTGAACAAAGCTATAATGATTATTAAGAACCAAGCCTCTTAGTTCTCCAATCATAACAATCATCGCCAATTATGCCAAAAAAGAAAAAGAGCTATAGGGTCGTGACTTTTTTTGACAATTTCCCCATTGATTTGGGGTGATTCCCAAATTCCAGACGGGAGTTCTTGGACAAAGGGCCACTTTGTTGGTCCTATGTGGCCATTAATGTTTCATAGCAATTTCATGGCCGCTCAATTTCTTTTTTTCAATGAAAACATATGGCAAGATATTAGATTTTTTCTTTTGGTCGAAGCAAGATATTAGATGAATCAATGATATTTTGTACATAAATTCCAGCAATGTAGAAAAGAAAGTTCTATCTATTAATGGAATGAATTGAATTGCTAAATCCGAAATTTATTTTGTACATCGATCTTATTGGCTCCATTATCCTCCCTTTCCATTTACGGATAGTGCATATCTTTTACATGTCGCTTCATTCTTTGTTTATTTTTGCTGATGATCAGCCGGTAGCCTGAATGAGTCCCAGAATTAGAATTCAAAAAACATGCCTCAAGAATTGGCCCAGTCTGGCTGGAACTTGAAAAGATGCGAGGTCGGTTCGATCTGGCCAATTTCAGGTTTTCATGCTCTCGATAGCTCCTGAATTTTATTAGACCTATTTTGTGTTTTATTTCTCGTCTTTGTCATCCCTAGTGCTGGAGAGGTGGACCTTTTAATTTCCTCCTCTTTTCACCTGTGATGTTGAATGGGCTGGGCTTGTCCCTATCAAGGGCCCAAAACGAACGGAGCGGCATGAAAACCATTGGAACGGCCCAGGCCCAACCAAAGAGCTCGAGCCGCCGCCGACAGTCGTTAGCGGCTTTCCTTGGTCCGCACGCACGCACGGCTAGAGGATGGCGCGGAGAAGCCGATGACGTGGCACAGATACATAAACCCTTAGAGAGAGAAGAAAAAGGAGAAGATATTTTTGGAGAGAGAGAGTGACGATATGAAAAACCCTCAGCGGATGGAGGAACAAATGACAAAAGGAAAAAAATACAGATAAAACCTAAAACCCTACCTCTGTGCTCGCGACCACTCTCCTCTTCCTCCTCCTTCGTCTGCTTCTCGCAGGAGCAACTGATTGCTTCTTCACAGAACTGCTCTCAAGCTCAATGGAACCGAAGCGGGAGCCATTGAACTGAGCCCACTGGGAGGCGGAAAATGAGTTGCTGGAGTTGACACTCCTCACTGGTCACTCACGCTGATGCTGGTGGTGCCGCCGAGGTGCGTTGCCCCTTCTTCTGGATGTGAGTTTGACCGACGGAGTGATTATTGCGGTGTTGAGCGATGCAATGTGGTTTTTGATGCGTGAATCACCAGTTTTTGGAGTAGTTCACAGTGAGAAGGGGACGAGGAAGAGGTTTTGCGGATGATTGGCTTTGTCCGTGAAGCGATTGTTTTGATCATTGTTCGCAGTTTTGCTTCGTTGTAATTGAATTTTGTGTTTCTTCTATGGGATAATCAGAGTTTTTTTTTTCCTCCTTTTGTTTGGCATCGCCAGATAATGGAAAGTCCGATTAGTTTGGCTCGAGACTTGTGAATATCCGAGGGAACTATGGAGCTGAAGAGGAAAACTCCACTTCAGCTTCAAGCGCTGGAGAAGTTTTACTCAGGTGCGCTGCTTTTGTTTCTCACGTGTTGTCTCTGTAGCCATGTTTATCATTTCCACAGATTCCAGTGCGGCACACCTTTTTGTTTTGCCGTGCCTGCGGAAAGGCAGTGACCGGCTACCTCAAGGGTTTGTCAAATCCACCCAGAGGGTTTATGGAATCCCCTGATGTACAATTTCTAGAAACAGTCTTTTGGTCGCTGCCTTGTCATTGATTAGGGTTATTTTCTTTACTTCAGAAGAGAAGTGTCCGACGCAAAAGACTATGAAAGGTTACGCTGCATCGTTAGGATTGACGTTCAAGCAAGTGCAGGGATGGTTCATAGAGAAGAGGAAGCGATGTAAAAGGAACAGTGAAGTTCCCTCCGGTATTTCTGTTCAAGACGGAGCACAGTCAGCTGATTTGTTGCCTTCGACATGTGGACATGTAGCTTTTACTAATGCTAAGAGAGCGAGAAAGCCCATTTGTCTGCAGGATATGTTGTTCAGTCCTGATTACATTCTGAAGAAAGTGTTTCGCAAGGATGGTCCTGTCCTTGGTGTGGAATTTGATTCTCTTCCTACAGGGTCTCTTTTGCATGGTAAAGCTGGTCAGTATTTTGGAGAATACTCTGTTCACATTTCTTCTAAAGAAGTCTGTCTAGTGTCAATTCTTTTTAAGTTTTTATTTTTGGGTGCGCTGCAACTTTAATTTATTTGCTTCCTTGGGATTTTGCTGTTAGTAATTCTCTTTTTATGTTATTTGTTTTTCTGAACGAGTTATTTGGGAGCAGCTTTATCTATATAGCAAATCTAACCAATGTAAAGCTTAGTCTCTGCTTTCAGTTGTTGGGCATTATATTGGCAGCTCCTGGGCTGACTCATTGAGCTAGAGGGCGCATAATCCATAAAGCCAACAATCTTTTTGCTTGCTTTTGTTTTCTTTTCAACCCAAATTGTAATGGGGGGAAGGTGGAGTGAAGATTTCAATGCTTACAAAGTCAAACATATTTTCATTAAAACTCCGTTTATTTCACAGAAAATGAATGATTGGAAAAACATTTTCCTAAATACAATTTCTTGCATCACTTATAAAAGCAAGTGATGGAAAAATATTTTCGCCATCCATGAAAATGTTTAGACTTGTGGATAAGGAAAATATTTTTCATTGACTTTTTATTTCAAGTGAACAAGCGATCATTTTTAGGAAAATATATTCCAATCAATAAATTTTGTGCGAAGAAATGGAACCTAACTATATGGGACAAGTTCCCCAGGTTACTTGTGAACAAGACCCAAACCAAAAAGCCTGTCTTGCTCAATTTTTCGCGAATCAATGTGTGTCAGCATATTCTATTTGTACATGGATACTTTTTATATATTTGTATATAGATGTTGCAATATATATATATATATATATATATATATATACGTACATATACGCATGTGTATATTTACGCGCATGCTGCTATATATATATATAATTGCTTTTGAATCGATATGGTTAACCAGAGAATGGTGCTTTGTCATATAGTGTGCTCTTTACCTGGTGCCAGATGTGGATACTATAGTTCTTTCTGAATGAATCTGTTGTATTCAGCTCTAAGATTCTATATATGCCGCTATTTTTCTCTATACTTTCTCTTTTGTGTTTCTGTCTTCTCATATTTTACCTTTTAATTACATAATAGTCCTATATTATGAATTGATTTGTACTCTAATTTGACGTTTTAGCTCTCGAAATAATCTTTCTTGCCTGCAGATTCACAGGGAACCAAAAAGAGAAAGGTATTTTTAATAGAATCTGGTTAGTGATTTAGTACAAACTTCTGCATGGGTTTAATGTTTGCTATCCCTTTTTTAGGTATCCACTCGAGAAATGATAGATAGCCAGGATGGCGTTAATAGTGGTCCAGTTGAAAAGACATGGCATTGGCAAGGTTTGATGACAGCTTGGCGCGCAGCCAATCCTGGTGGTGGAGACTTTCCTTCTGGTGTGGATATTGTTGGAGAGGAGCTGGTGCTTCATCACACATGTCAACTTCAAAATAAAGAAGTCGTTCTTGTCAAAGCAAAAACAAGCGTCAAAAACTCTTGCAATGGCAAGTTATAAATATGCATACTATATTGGTCTTGATTTTTGGTTTGTGGTTCATACTTTCTTTCGATCATATTATCGAGGTAGTGACGCTGTGAGGAAAAAGCAGTCTTATTTGGGGTGTCTTTCAGATACAGAGGAAGCTGAGGGACAAGTTTATCAAGAAAAAAGAGGCCTTTGATGAAGAAGAAGAAAGAGGTGAAACGGGTTTAGTTTTATTGAATGGTGGTGAGTTCTGCAAGTAGTACACTTCTAACGGTGCTATTTTCAATCCAGAAACCGTTTAATCAGGATTCAGTTCTGAAGGAAACCCGCAGGGTAAAATGCGACCTTTTCTTTGGAAGGGGGACTAACCCAAGAACTCCTTGATAAATTTGCAATGCTAGTGGATGATGAAGAATTGGAGATGAGTGAGTACAAGCAGGCCAAATCCTCTCTCCTGTTCAGATCATTTGCTTCCAATGGATCAAATGGTTGTTCCCTCTGTAAAGGTGAGTTTTGAGTTTTGTGCTTCATTATCCAGTATCTCAGATACCTCTTTCCATGAGTCACATTGAACATCAAAATCACTTTCGGTTTTTGGGTTTCCAGATTTTTTAGCAAAGTTTCCTCCAATTTCGGTCAAGATGAAGCAGCCCTTCTGTATGCATCCTTGGGATTCTTTGGAGATGGTCAAGAAGCTCTTTAAGGTTCATAAAGACAATCTTGATTGTGTTTTTTCCTTTCTCGTATCAATCAATGGTCTTGATGTGTATGACGCTTCTCATGAGGGATCAAGGAAATACCTTTTAGAACTTATTAAAAGCTCTCGATAGATAAGCTGAAGAACCTAATTTTCCAAAAACCTTGTCAGATAGGAATGTGCCACAATATTTAATCACGCTTATATTTGATAAGGCCTACACGTGTGCTAAATTTTATATGCTCACTGTATGCTGGGAAATGTACGCCATCTTCTCCCTGTAGATATGTTAATCTTATCTGTATAGTAAAGTTTTGGCTTCTTCTAGTTCTGAACTCTAAGTTGATTTCTGCCAGAATCAACACTTCTCTGAATTGCAAATTTTTGTTCAGTATTTGACATTGTCTCATTTACCTATTACATATAATCGATAAGTCGCGAGATGCTGAAGTTCCTCGCTAGACTGTTTTGATTGCTCAATTTCTGGATTAAAAGAAAGAGAAATTCATATTTTTGTTTTTGTCTTTGCAGGCAATCCACTTTCTTTATACTTTTGCTGCAATGCTTGATATTAACTCTTTTACTCTTGATGAGTTTGCTCAAGCATTTCATGACAGGTAATCTTCTTACCCTAAGATTGAGCTGTTTAGCATAATCTTGGCAAATCTGCTTAACTTTTGCTGTTCGGAAGTATTGCTAGACCTCTGTTCTTTTTGCTTTGTTCATATATTTTGTGTCAGGATTCTTGTTACTTGGAAAGATTCATTTGGCCCTCCTGAAGCTTCTTCTCTTTGACATTGAAACGGAGCTTACTAGGGGTTCCTTTCATCATTTGAGTGAGCAAATCTTGCAAGTTATTGGCATTATTACACTCGGTGATCTTACGTTTCAGAATGCTATTATAAGTACATGCAGCGAAAGTAATTGTTTTTAACGTTATTTGCCCTGTTTCTGTTCAAAACCAACCCTTAACAGTTGAGTGCTTTCTCAATGCTTCCGCTTCTTCTCACAATGAACACTGAATAAATGACGGTACCACATGGTGGAGACCGAGGCTATGGATGACTACTGATTAGCTTTGCATTATCAGAGCTTGTTAAAAGATAAGAAGATAGTCTGTCCATTGTGCTTAAGATGATTTAGCCGTATGATATGCTTTAATGGAAGGGTAATTTGGGATTAAAATTTAATGCATTTGGATAGTAATGGTTGTCGAGCTTAAGGATGAGACAACCAAGACTCCTTTCAATTGTCCAATATAACAGTAGAACCACCAGCAAGCATCGTAGCAGCGATGTGAACTAAAGCAGCACAGTTATTAGGGATTGTGCTACATTTTAAAGATATCTGTTATTAGGGATGTGCTCATCTTTACAAGATATCACCGTAGTGTATCTCTGTATATCAGGGTTCGAAGTGTAGAGGAATACTTTCTATTTCGAGCTTAGATGTCATGTAAGCCTATCAGTATGATATATTAATTCTTGCTGATTTGTTCCTTTGCGGGAGAATCACTTGGCTGGTTTGATAATTTTTATTGTTTATGGTTTGATTCATCTTTTTATGTTGAGGATCGTGGGGAGGTTTATGAAAGAAGATAGTAAATTGTGATGCACTGTGATGGCACACGTCTTTCTTAGGTTCGAGAATCAAGATGTCATTGTTGATTTCTGGAAAAAGTCCTTGAACCCATTGACATGGACGAAATCTACGTCATAGTATTGGTTGCAGCAGGTTTTGGATCAAAGAAAGGTGCACACATAGAGAAGCCGTTAACGAGTATGCTCCTTTAAGCATGAATATCCTTTCATCTTCGGTTCGACTTAATCATTTAGTTTACTTTATACCTCACAAATTATTTTTATTCATAAAAATTTGTCACTCAGATTGTTTTGTTGATGAGTTTAGAAATTAGGAGTGAAGTAGAGAAAGTGTTTAAGTTCGAAAAAACTAGTTGGCTACAGAGCTTATATGATGTGTCAAAACCCTATGAGTAGATTTCCAAAATCACAAGTGACAATGCTCAAATTAAGAGGTACAACATTGTAGCGGTGTTTCATTGATTTGTCCTTCGTGAGGACAACATAATTAGAAAAAGGGTTTGAAAGGTAAAGTCTGACCTGTTTTAGCAGAGAAGCAACATGTAAATACAGAAGCTGATAGGACATAACATTTGACATTTCCCATACTGAATAGAACTCATTTCATATTATTTGGCCTCCTAGTCACGAATTTTCTTCTAATTTTGTTCTTACATTCAATCTGCTGTTGTGAATCTGGATGTGTGTAATGGGGGAGCATAATATGCATCTGGATATAATTAGGTTGTGGGTAATGGTGGGAATCCGGTTGTTTATTGTGATCAGGTTTCGATATATATGACCCTATACATTGGAATCTTTCCCCCCCCAATTGCGTCATCTAGAAATGAGCCTTATGAATGAAAGGATCGGTATTGCGTCTGGACTGTTGAAGGAGGAGTTGTTAGCTCTGGTCAAGAGCAAGGTAATAATGGACCTAAAAGTTCTGATAATGCAAGGGCTTCACAGGTAAACTTTACATGAATGGAGCGTGCAATTCATAAAGGTGAAAGG
>JAGVVM010001011.1:0-25855 GCA_019149425.1 Psidium friedrichsthalianum | reverse complement strand
GGAACCAAATATTGTGACAGCTTGCCCAATAATCTTATACTTAAATGTTTATGCTCTGCAAGGCGCGTAATTTCACGTCAGGCAGAGAAGACTTTTTTGGCAGTGAAATACATGACTGAACTGGACTCCAACCTATGACGGATTGCAATCCAGTACCAGCTAAAATGTCTTGCACACCGAAGCTCGAAATCACACGATCAAAAACCGCAAGCGAAGCAACAAACGAAGCACGAAAATCCTCCACGAGAGAGGCGCAAGAATTTACCGTGCTTCCCCAGCGATCCCTAGGATCAACGACAGCGCCCCTGTTGATCAACAGCTGCACCACGTCAGTCCTACCCTGGCAAGCCGCAATGTGCAGAGCAGTCCGTCCGTCGATGTCCCTGAAATTGACGTCGGTCCCGGAGTCCAGGAGCTCCCGGATCGCGTCCAAATCGCCCTCGTTCGCGGAGTACATCAGCCGGACCCCAGGGTCAACCACCTCCGGGCCGTCGAGGTCGGCGTCCAGCAAGCCCTCGGGACCGGGCGCGAGGGACGACTGCCTGCCGAGCGGGAACCTCGATTGGGACTTGGAGTCCATGGCGGACGTGGAGAACTCGGTGAGTGGCTCTCTCTCTCTCTCTCTCTCTGCGTCCGAGTTTGTTGTGGAGCAGAGAGAGAAAGTGTAGGAGGAAGAAGAAGAGTGCGGAGAAAGAAGGATTATTTAAGGAGAAAGAAACAACGGAGATGAAGAATGAGAATCGAGAGGGACGACTCTACATGCGTTCATTTCACGAAAAATAAAAAAATTTAAAAAACACTTTTAAAAAACAAATATTTATATTTTTTTAGAAAATTAATCAACAAAAATATTTTCGCAATGATACTTTATATGCCTAACTAATTCGACAGTAATGCAAATATTTTGCGCTTATTTATTTTTACCAGTGATATAAATATTTTTTTAAAATATTTTTAAAATATTTAATTTATCCGTGAAATAAACACATTCTAAACTTTAAATTTTGTTAAACAAATCATTCAATCCCTTCCATGCTCCAATTTCCTCAAATGATCAACAAAATCTTCGATTTTAAACCCTTTGAGAATTCTAGACTTAAATTCGCATTCTCGATGATGATGATAATGATGAGCTATCATCCCGATATTGAGTATCGCTTGACATTATTATTTAAATATTTAGATATACTTTATCGTTAATTAAAAATTATTTCAAATAATATAAGATATTATTTTTATTTAAAAATGTTTTTTAAAAATTATTTATTTTTCACGAAATTCTTTTCATCCAAGATGAAAACGACATTTGCTCCGACTCCACTTTTCGGCATGCCGCGACGGGCCTGTTTAGTTCAGCATTTGGCCAAAGGACTTTGAAAAAATGCAAATACCTTTGAGCTAAAGGGGTTTGGCGAAATGCAAATATTGTTTGGTAAACTATAATTAAAATGTGCATTTGGATGCAACTTTGACGTAAATGCTGTTTGGTAAAAACTACCCTTTGTAAATGATTTGATTTTTTTAATTATTTTTAATTATTTCAAATAATTTTTTATTTTTCGAAAAAAATATTATGTTATTTTAATTACTTTCTTTAATTATATTATAATTTTAATTATTTCTATTTTATTTTTCCAATTTTTTTAATTTTTAATTACTTTCTTTAATTATATTTTATTTTTAAATGATTTGATTTTTTTAATTATTTCAATTTTTTATTTTTAGAAGAAAGTATTATGTTATTTAATTACTTTATTTAATTATATTATTTTTTAATTATTTCTATTTTATTTTTCCAAAATTTTTAAATTTTTAATTACTTTCTTTAATTATATTTTATTTTTATTATTTCTATTTTTTTAAATTTTTTTATTTTATTTTTCCAAAATTTTAAATTTTAAATTACTTTCTTTAATTATATTATATTTTTATATTTTCTATTTTTAATTATTTTATTTTCCAATTTTTTAATTTTTTTAATTTTTTTATTTATTTATTTTTATTTTTAATTAATTTTTAATTTTTATTATTATTTAGATTTTTTAAATTTTTATTATTTTATTTTATTTTATTTTAAAAATATTTTTTAAAAAATTAATTAATTTAATTAATTTATTTTCATTATTTCTATTTTTAATTATTTTCATTTTATTTTATTTTTTATTTTTCGAAAATACTATTTTTATTTTTAATTATTTTATTTGTAGTTACTTTCTTAAAAGAAAAAATAAAAACGAAAATAAAAAGATTAAAAATAAAAATAAAAAACCTGTAGTAGCATTTCGGAAATGCAACTTCCCAAAGTACCTCAAGAGGTACTTTGGACTAAAGGCCTTTGGAGAGCATTTGAGATGCAATTGCATTTCCCCAAAGTGAGTCAAAAAATTGCCAAACACCATTTGCATTTGGCCAAGGGACTTTAAAGCCCCAAAGCTCATTTCAAATGCTGAACCAAACAGGGCCGACATCTTCCAGTTTTAATATCATTAATACTAATCATCGCCTAATTGAAAAAAAATCAGTTAATTGCAACGATGGCTTCAATAATTTGTCTTTCCGTGAACTTCCCACTCATTAATGCTTACGGCGAGCCGTTTTTAGTGGATTGGGGGTGCCTTCGCACCGGACCAAAGACGTGACGTCATCATGTCCAGGATGGTCTATTTTTTTTTTTTTTGAATAAGATTAGTCATGAATTCCGTGCACTTATCATGAGCTTAATTGGCTAATGTTGAGGATTAATTAGGCGACTCGATTGACTTTTGGGGACGAGCCGCGTTCGGTCGCGGTGCAATGTTTCCTCTCCGCTTACCGTCGGTGTTTAGTGACGTCATCTCCCACTTAATTTAACCAAAAAGAAGTAGGAAAACAAAAAGAAGAAGATTCTATGTTTCATGAAAAGTCCGATTCGAAGTCGTAATCGATCGGGTTGACGAAACCGACATGGGTATGGAGAGGATTTCGCGTGGCGGCGGATAAAGTCACAGGGGCGGATCATCAAGAAAGAAGGAAAGAAGCCAAAATGAATTCGATAATCTTATGTCGGCTAAGAAATATGAAAAATAGAAATTTAACGTGTGACGAAGACCTTGCATTTTAGAAGGTTAAGGATAAGATGGGCTATTTTTGTCTTCTAATGTGATATAGATTTGCGATCTTTTTTTTTCGATCGGACACCTCACGCGACAACAAATTCATGTTAGGATTCTAGAAACAATGCCACCCCAACCAATATCCCGAAGAAAGGAGAAAATATTCGGTGCTCGTCAAATTTCACGTCATGAGCTCATGTGGCACATAGGGATATATGTAGTCGACACGTGTCCTGAATTATATTAAAAAACATTGGCATGGAATTTCTTGTCTTGCTTTTGTTTTCCTCGTTCTTCGTGGGCAAACCCTTGACCTCAGACGAGCGGCATGGCCGATGAAGCTGCTGGCCATTTGTTGCTGTTGGCATCACTGGTCCCAATAATGCTACCGCCTCTTCATATTTGGCCGTCCATGGCTATTCGCGTTAGCTCGTGACCCTTCCTCCGCCATGGCCATTGACACTAGCCGTCCATGGCCAAAATCGTCGACCCTCATCCATGCTGTCGTCGACATGTTCATCCATGGTCGACGAGGACAAACATGAGCCGAATGCAAACGACAACAGGCCTAGATATTTGAGCTCTGTCTATGGCCTTCAAGATCTCGCCCTCACCTATCGCCATGGCTGAAATCATCAGCCCTCGTCCATGGCCGTCATCGGCATCCTTGATCCATGGTTGACGGGGACGACCACGAGCAAAATGCAAGGGATGACAAATCTTGATATTTGAGCTTTGTCCATGGCATTCAAGATCTTGCCCTCGCCCACCTCCATGGCCGATTCAATTTAAAGGAAAACGGAAAAAGAAATTCCAAATGGAAATGCTGCGAAAACGCCGCCGCATCGGTTAATTTGTTGAGGGCCTTAGATTCATAGTGTTCTTTTACCTGTCGGTGATGGTTGATGTTCTGGGCCCAATCGCTGACCTCAAGCCGTTATGGGCTTCACAACAATTTAAATTCGAGTCTTCGGGATCTGATCATGCATGATATATTGTGGAATTATTCTCCATCGTTCTAAAAGTTCATGTTGTTAGATGATGGCATGATCAAACTTTCAAATGTGCAAATTAGATCTATCAAACGGGTGGATCGAGTCAGATTAGGGTTGGATCGAAGATGGTCCGATCAAATTGATCCATTTAATCCCATTTTGACTCATTTTTATACAATATAATATAGTGATTCATACCTTATCTGACTCATATTGCTTAAACACTCACATATTTAATCCAATTTAGGAAAAATTATTTTATATAAATTTATAAAAGACTTATATTTCTAAAACAGTATTGAAAATTATTTATTATTAAAAAATCTAACTTTTTTAAATGATAATTTCAATTTATTTTTTCTTTTCCTTTTTTTCTTCTAAGTCTAGTGAGGGTCGGCCGACCCTCGCCCTCGGCTAGCCCTTGTCCGATTTTGTAGAAAAAAAAGAAAATTATAAATTATAAATAAATAAATAACTAAAACGATGACATATTTATAATCTACTTAAACTTGTTTAGTTACTGAAATTTATTTTTAAAACTTAAGGCAACCTATTTATGATATGCACCATTGTATATGCGTTAAAGTATGGATTCTAGATTATTTTGCCACATTTAGCAATAACACAAGTGAAGAAAGAAAGTGCGTGATCTAGCCACTCATCTTTTGTATTCACTTCTTTTACATGGACAACTCCTTACCTCTTCCATTCGCGTCTCATACTGAGTTTTGCGTAAAAAACAGCTTTATTTTGCAAAAAAATAAATAATTCAAAAATATTTTTTGAAAATAATTGCTTATAAAAAATAGTAAATAAGAAATTATTTCATCATCTACGATAATATATAGATGTAAATTATTATTGATTGTGAAAGTGTTTCTCAATTGTTTAAATAATTAAAATAACAGGAGCGACCATTTTTAAACATTCATTAGAAAAAGAAGAAGAAGAAAGAACAGGTGAACTCTTGCAGCCGCCATCTCTCGTTACGTGAATATTTTAAGCATTCATTAACTCCAAAAAATAATAATAATAAGACAGCGAATTTGTGGAATCCCACGTGAGCAGAAAAGCAAGCAAGCATGCGTGCATGCATGCATGCCAGCACTTGTCGGCTCGCTCCCGACGAACACCTGTTCGTTTCTAACGTCGCCCACATCAACCCTGAACATCGCCGGCTCAACCTTCCGTCCCACCGCACGTACAGAAACTTGAAACAGGGTTTCAAAGAGCTCTCGCTCAAGAGAGATTCATGCATGGACTCGACCCAGGTAATCTACCTCTTCGACGGACGGATGGTTCTGAGTCTGACGCTCTCGTTGGAGAAATTCCGACCATCTTGTCCAATTTGTCATCGGATGCGCCTGAATTTGATGAAATCCGGTCGGTTGATCTTCGCTACCGATCGCTGATTTCGGGTCTGGCGCAGAGTTGAAGTCGTGGGCGTGGCAAGAAAGCGAGCTTACTTGCAACGTGGTCTATTTCGCTAGCTTTCGATGCATCCTGAAAGGGGGTCCAACGAAAATAGCGTAAAAAATTTTCGAGGACCTATTTGGATTTGCATCAAAAAATTTTACGAAAAGCTCAGTCGGCACTTCTAGTGCCGAACGGGGGCTGTTCGGCATTGAAGCGCCGAACGGCCCCAATTAATTCAGGGCTGTTCACTAGAAGTGCCGAACAGCCCGTTTTTTTTAATTACTAATAAGGGGCTGTTCGGCACTTCTAGTGCCGAACAGCCCCATTAAAAAAAAATTTAATAAATTTTAATAATTTATTTTAATAATTTATTTTTAAAATGAAGGTGAGATAAGCATGTTGTTTGTTTCTTCATTTCTGTTGCATGTGCATTTTCCCTCTAATAAACCACAGTAGCATGATAAATCAAAGACGGTCATCAACAGAAAAGTGAAAAGCTCAAAATGCAGCAGACTGCAGGCACTTTTAAAATGAAAGCTCATTTGTGTCAGGAGATTGAGCTTACGCTACGCCTCAGTTATTGCCTCTGATTCAATTGATCTCGTTCATGCATGTCTTGTTGTAGTCGCATAATAAGCATGTTCAAGGGGAAATCTGCGAAACGGAACTGTTCGGCAATTAATAGTGAAATTGTAATTAATTGATGAAATTGTAATTATTTAATGAAATTGAATTTTTCAGATTTGAGAAAAAAAAAATTATTAAATTTTTTTTTATGGGGCTGTTCGGCACTTCTAGTGCCGAACAGCCATAAATTATTATTATTATTTTTTTTTTTTGGGCCGTTCGGCGCTTCAAATGCCGAACAGCCCCCGTTCGGCACTAGAAGTGCCGACCGAGCCCCCTTTTCGTAAAATTTTTTGATGCAAACCCAAATAGGTAAAAACGAAAATTTTTTACCCTATTTTCGTAAAAAGCCCCCTGAAAGGCGCTCACGTATTCCTCCAGCTTAATACGGGAGTACGCCCGGTTCGCCCAGTACACGGCGTTGTGCCGATCTAGATCGATCGCTCGAGTATAAAGCTCGATCGCCAGAACATACTTGTGGCCTACGACAACATCAAAGGATTAGATTTGCGCAGCACGAAAACAATACTCCGCAAGAGCTTGTTCGAGAAGACGAACATACTGCAAAACGAAGACGCCAGAATCGACCCTCGGAACGGCGCCGTATTGCCCGCTCGAGAGCAATCGAAAATACGGCGATGCGGCCGCGAAGACGTACTTACTGCAAAAAGATTTGTTGGCGAGGTCTTTCAGCTCCTCGGCTCTGGCCACGCGGGACCGCTTGGACTCCATGGGACAGCAGAGGCTAGCGAAATAGCCAACGTTGCAAGTTCCTCAGTTTCTCGCCACGCCCACGACTTCAACTCTGCGCCAGACCCGAAATCAGCGATCGGTAGCGAAGATCAACCGACCGGATTTCATCAAATTCAGGCGCATCCGATGACAAATTGGACAAGATGGTCGGAATTTCTCCAACGAGAGCGTCAGACTCAGAACCATCCGTCCGTCGAAGAGGTAGATTACCTGGGTCGAGTCCATGCATGAATCTCTCTTGAGCGAGAGCTCTTTGAAACCCTGTTTCAAGTTTCTGTACGTGCGGTGGGACGGAAGGTTGAGCCGGCGATGTTCAGGGTTGATGTGGGCGACGTTAGAAACGAACAGGTGTTCGTCGGGAGCGAGCCGACAAGTGCTGGCATGCATGCATGCACGCATGCTTGCTTGCTTTTCTGCTCACGTGGGATTCCACAAATTCGCTGTCTTATTATTATTATTTTTTGGAGTTAATGAATGCTTAAAATATTCACGTAACGAGAGATGGCGGCTGCAAGAGTTCACCTGTTCTTTCTTCTTCTTCTTTTTCTAATGAATGTTTAAAAATGGTCGCTCCTGTTATTTTAATTATTTAAACAATTGAGAAACACTTTCACAATCAATAATAATTTACATCTATATATTATCGTAGATGATGAAATAATTTCTTATTTACTATTTTTTATAAGCAATTATTTTCAAAAAATATTTTTGAATTATTTATTTTTTTGCAAAATAAAGCTGTTTTTTACGCAAAACTCAGTATGAGACGCGAATGGAAGAGGTAAGGAGTTGTCCATGTAAAAGAAGTGAATACAAAAGATGAGTGGCTAGATCACGCACTTTCTTTCTTCACTTGTGTTATTGCTAAATGTGGCAAAATAATCTAGAATCCATACTTTAACGCATATACAATGGTGCATATCATAATAGGTTGCCTTAAGTTTTAAAAATAAATTTCAGTAACTAAACAAGTTTAAGTAGATTATAAATATGTCATCGTTTTAGTTATTTATTTATTTATAATTTATAATTTTCTTTTTTTTCTACAAAATCGGACAAGGGCTAGCCGAGGGCGAGGGTCGGCCGACCCTCACTAGACTTAGAAGAAAAAAAGGAAAAGAAAAAATAAATTGAAATTATCATTTAAAAAAGTTAGATTTTTTAATAATAAATAATTTTCAATACTGTTTTAGAAATATAAGTCTTTTATAAATTTATATAAAATAATTTTTCCTAAATTGGATTAAATATGTGAGTGTTTAAGCAATATGAGTCAGATAAGGTATGAATCACTATATTATATTGTATAAAAATGAGTCAAAATGGATTAAATGGATCAATTTTGATCGGACCATCTTCGATCCAACCCTAATCTGACTCGATCCACCCGTTTGATAGATCTAATTTGCACATTTGAAAGTTTGATCATGCCATCATCTAACAACATGAACTTTTAGAACGATGGAGAATAATTCCACAATATATCATGCATGATCAGATCCCGAAGACTCGAATTTAAATTGTTGTGAAGCCCATAACGGCTTGAGGTCAGCGATTGGGCCCAGAACATCAACCCATCACCGACAGGTAAAAGAACACTATGAATCTAAGGCCCTCAACAAATTAACCGATGCGGCGGCGTTTTCGCAGCATTTCCATTTGGAATTTCTTTTTCCGTTTTCCTTTAAATTGAATCGGCCATGGAGGTGGGCGAGGGCAAGATCTTGAATGCCATGGACAAAGCTCAAATATCAAGATTTGTCATCCCTTGCATTTTGCTCGTGGTCGTCCCCGTCAACCATGGATCAAGGATGCCGATGACGGCCATGGACGAGGGCTGATGATTTCAGCCATGGCGATAGGTGAGGGCGAGATCTTGAAGGCCATAGACAGAGCTCAAATATCTAGGCCTGTTGTCGTTTGCATTCGGCTCATGTTTGTCCTCGTCGACCATGGATGAACATGTCGACGACAGCCATGGATGAGGGTCGACGATTTTGGCCATGGACGGCTAGTGTCAATGGCCATGGCGGAGGAAGGGTCACGAGCTAACGCGAATAGCCATGGACGGCCAAATATGAAGAGGCGGTAGCATTATTGGGACCAGTGATGCCAACAGCAACAAATGGCCAGCAGCTTCATCGGCCATGCCGCTCGTCTGAGGTCAAGGGTTTGCCCACGAAGAACGAGGAAAACAAAAGCAAGACAAGAAATTCCATGCCAATGTTTTTTAATATAATTCAGGACACGTGTCGACTACATATATCCCTATGTGCCACATGAGCTCATGACGTGAAATTTGACGAGCACCGAATATTTTCTCCTTTCTTCGGGATATTGGTTGGGGTGGCATTGTTTCTAGAATCCTAACATGAATTTGTTGTCGCGTGAGGTGTCCGATCGAAAAAAAAAAGATCGCAAATCTATATCACATTAGAAGACAAAAATAGCCCATCTTATCCTTAACCTTCTAAAATGCAAGGTCTTCGTCACACGTTAAATTTCTATTTTTCATATTTCTTAGCCGACATAAGATTATCGAATTCATTTTGGCTTCTTTCCTTCTTTCTTGATGATCCGCCCCTGTGACTTTATCCGCCGCCACGCGAAATCCTCTCCATACCCATGTCGGTTTCGTCAACCCGATCGATTACGACTTCGAATCGGACTTTTCATGAAACATAGAATCTTCTTCTTTTTGTTTTCCTACTTCTTTTTGGTTAAATTAAGTGGGAGATGACGTCACTAAACCACCGACGGTAAGCGGAGAGGAAACATTGCACCGCGACCGAACGCGGCTCGTCCCAAAAGTCAATCGAGTCGCCTAATTAATCCTCAACATTAGCCAATTAAGCTCATGATAAGTGCACGGAATTCATGACTAATCTTATTCAAAAAAAAAAAAAATAGACCATCCTGGACATGATGACGTCACGTCTTTGGTCCGGTGCGAAGGCACCCCCAATCCACTAAAAACGGCTCGCCGTAAGCATTAATGAGTGGGAAGTTCACGGAAAGACAAATTATTGAAGCCATCGTTGCAATTAACTGATTTTTTTTCAATTAGGCGATGATTAGTATTAATGATATTAAAACTGGAAGATGTCGGCCCTGTTTGGTTCAGCATTTGAAATGAGCTTTGGGGCTTTAAAGTCCCTTGGCCAAATGCAAATGGTGTTTGGCAATTTTTTTGACTCACTTTGGGGAAATGCAATTGCATCTCAAATGCTCTCCAAAGGCCTTTAGTCCAAAGTACCTCTTGAGGTACTTTGGGAAGTTGCATTTCCGAAATGCTACTACAGGTTTTTTTATTTTTATTTTTAATCTTTTTATTTTCGTTTTTATTTTTTCTTTTAAGAAAGTAACTACAAATAAAATAATTAAAAATAAAAATAGTATTTTCGAAAAATAAAAAATAAAATAAAATGAAAATAATTAAAAATAGAAATAATGAAAATAAATTAATTAAATTAATTAATTTTTTAAAAAATATTTTTAAAATAAAATAAAATAAAATAATAAAAATTTAAAAAATCTAAATAATAATAAAAATTAAAATTAATTAAAAATTAAAAATAAATAAATAAAAAATTAAAAAAATTAAAAAATTGGAAAATAAAATAATTAAAAATAGAAAATATAAAATATAATATAATTAAAGAAAGTAATTTAAAATTTAAAATTTTGGAAAAATAAAATAAAAAAATTTAAAAAAATAGAAATAATAAAAATAAAATATAATTAAAGAAAGTAATTAAAAATTTAAAAATTTTGGAAAAATAAAATAGAAATAATTAAAAATAATATAATTAAATAAAGTAATTAAATAACATAATACTTTCTTCTAAAAATAAAAAATTGAAATAATTAAAAAAATCAAATCATTTAAAAATAAAATATAATTAAAGAAAGTAATTAAAAATTAAAAAAATTGGAAAAATAAAATAGAAATAATTAAAATTATAATATAATTAAAGAAAGTAATTAAAATAACATAATATTTTTTTCGAAAAATAAAAAATTATTTGAAATAATTAAAAATAATTAAAAAAATCAAATCATTTACAAAGGGTAGTTTTTACCAAACAGCATTTACGTCAAAGTTGCATCCAAATGCACATTTTAATTATAGTTTACCAAACAATATTTGCATTTCGCCAAACCCCTTTAGCTCAAAGGTATTTGCATTTTTTCAAAGTCCTTTGGCCAAATGCTGAACTAAACAGGCCCGTCGCGGCATGCCGAAAAGTGGAGTCGGAGCAAATGTCGTTTTCATCTTGGATGAAAAGAATTTCGTGAAAAATAAATAATTTTTAAAAAACATTTTTAAATAAAAATAATATCTTATATTATTTGAAATAATTTTTTAATTAACGATAAAGTATATCTAAATATTTAAATAATAATGTCAAGCGATACTCAATATCGGGATGATAGCTCATCATTATCATCATCATCGAGAATGCGAATTTAAGTCTAGAATTCTCAAAGGGTTTAAAATCGAAGATTTTGTTGATCATTTGAGGAAATTGGAGCATGGAAGGGATTGAATGATTTGTTTAACAAAATTTTAAAGTTTAGAATGTGTTTATTTCACGGATAAATTAAATATTTTAAAAATATTTTAAAAAAATATTTATATCACTGGTAAAAATAAATAAGCGCAAAATATTTGCATTACTGTCGAATTAGTTAGGCATATAAAGTATCATTGCGAAAATATTTTTGTTGATTAATTTTCTAAAAAAATATAAATATTTGTTTTTTAAAAGTGTTTTTTAAATTTTTTATTTTTCGTGAAATGAACGCATGTAGAGTCGTCCCTCTCGATTCTCATTCTTCATCTCCGTTGTTTCTTTCTCCTTAAATAATCCTTCTTTCTCCGCACTCTTCTTCTTCCTCCTACACTTTCTCTCTCTGCTCCACAACAAACTCGGACGCAGAGAGAGAGAGAGAGAGAGAGCCACTCACCGAGTTCTCCACGTCCGCCATGGACTCCAAGTCCCAATCGAGGTTCCCGCTCGGCAGGCAGTCGTCCCTCGCGCCCGGTCCCGAGGGCTTGCTGGACGCCGACCTCGACGGCCCGGAGGTGGTTGACCCTGGGGTCCGGCTGATGTACTCCGCGAACGAGGGCGATTTGGACGCGATCCGGGAGCTCCTGGACTCCGGGACCGACGTCAATTTCAGGGACATCGACGGACGGACTGCTCTGCACATTGCGGCTTGCCAGGGTAGGACTGACGTGGTGCAGCTGTTGATCAACAGGGGCGCTGTCGTTGATCCTAGGGATCGCTGGGGAAGCACGGTAAATTCTTGCGCCTCTCTCGTGGAGGATTTTCGTGCTTCGTTTGTTGCTTCGCTTGCGGTTTTTGATCGTGTGATTTCGAGCTTCGGTGTGCAAGACATTTTAGCTGGTACTGGATTGCAATCCGTCATAGGTTGGAGTCCAGTTCAGTCATGTATTTCACTGCCAAAAAAGTCTTCTCTGCCTGACGTGAAATTACGCGCCTTGCAGAGCATAAACATTTAAGTATAAGATTATTGGGCAAGCTGTCACAATATTTGGTTCCTGTAAGTTGTGATTGATTATCGTCTGTTTCCACAGCCTCTTGCGGATGCTATATATTATAAGAACCAAGAAGTGATAAAGCTCTTGGAGAAAAATGGCGCGCATCCTCCGGTATGTGTGACATATGATTTCACGTTTGCCCTTTTTTGTTGGGGTCTTTCGTGGTAGAAGCGTACGCATCATCTTAGGAAGGTACAGTATTATATGATGGTTCTGAAGTAACAAGTTTAGAGATGTTTACTAGGGTATGCACCCATAAAACCCAATTGTGAAGCTGTTGTCTTGTGACATTATCACATTTATCGTCTTGATTTTGATTGTTTAACTGATAGATGGCTCCCATGCACGTCCAAAATGCTCGGGAGGTCCCTGAATATGAAATCAATCCAAGTGAGCTTGATTTTTCGGGTAGTGTGAATATAACAAAGGTAAGGCGTTCTTCTTTCATGTTCCTTCATCATCAAATTGACTTCTTGCATTATTTTTAACAGCATCTAGAGCTCCCAAAAGTTTTCCGTCAAAAAGTATTGCTTTAGTTGGCGTGTGTTCATGCGTTGGCCTTTGACAAGAAGCCTGGTCTCTGATTTCCTTCTCTTTTCAATTTCATTTAGCATCAAATTCCTGAGCGCTTACTTTTTTGTTTCTTACTGTATCAAATTTCCAAGTCTCCTACATGCAAGTTTTTCTGCTTCCATGGTTTTCTCATTAAAATTGACATAGCTGTGTAAATATAGTAAATACGGACAAAGAGCGACTCAAATGCTGGATTGTCCTTCTGTTGGATGAATCTTGTATTTTGACTGCCAAATATGATCTAGATTTGTGTGGACAGGAAATTTGTTATTTTATTCTTCGTTCATTCTTTAAGTTGTCCAATGTCCACATTGTAGATATAAATCCAGGGCTCCTTATCAATTGGAATATATAAAGTTTAATCTCAGATGAACAAAGTTGCCAATAATGGATGGAACTATAGTTTTGGTTTAGATGAACGCTTAACTTTCTTTGGGGAAAAGTAAAAGAAAGATGTTCGCTTTCTATTGCAACGTGAAAACAGAAGTGAAATGTTCATCTCCTTTTGAATTATCGCGGTAGATGAACATATTTTTTATGTCAAGATTGGTACAGACTATGGATCTGCTTGTCTGGATGTGTGATAACATACCCTTCCCGTGAAAGAAAAGTGGAAGAAACTTCTGCACATAATTTTCTGGAGTTTAACAGGGAACTTTTCGAAGTGCCTTGTGGCGTGGAATCCAAGTTGCTGTTAAAACACTTGGGGAGGAAGTGTTGACTAATGAGGATAAAATGTGAGTTAGTTTTGCTATCGTCTTTTGCTCTAGACTGTTGGTTTAACTTGCCTTTTGCTGTGCAATGTGATGATAAATGTTTTTCCAACTTAATGTACTACAGAAAGGCTTTTAGGGACGAGCTAGCACTTCTTCAGAAGTTGCGCCATCCAAACATTGTCCAATTTTTGGGTGCTGTCACGCAGAACAGTCCCATGATGATAGTCACAGAATATCTTCCAAAGGTTTTCTCCGGAATTTACAGCTTTCATCGTCATGGCTGTTGTTTGTTTCTAAATTGTCGACGTTAATTATGTTTGTGTGACTGGGTTGGTGGGTGCGTGGTTTATCATTCGGCGCCTAACCCTTTATATAGAATTTCCAGAAATAATTGGTAGTAAATAGATTCGTATGTTGCATAATTGCTTGTCCAATTTCTCCGCAAGAACTGGGTTCTCCATCAATAATGTAACCCAAAGAGTTGTGTTGTTTACAAGAGAGATACGAAATCTCACAGGGACAATTTTAGTAATGTCAATGTTTCTGTTCAGTTATATTTGATAAAATCGAACAGTACGTTTAAAGATTCTGTCCCTTTCTTTTGGTTGTTTTCACCAGATGCAAGGGCTGGGCTCGTTACACAATAATGTGATTCTCAAAGTCTGGGTTGGCGAATTAAACATTTAGTACCCACCCGAGAAAAGATTTTCTCGGTGAATCAGACTTTTCTTTGTTCTAAGGGAACGGTTCCTACTAAAAAAATGACTGATCCAACTCGGATCCTCAATTAGAAAAATAAGAGGCATAACCCCTGAGAAATCCTTTGCCTTTGATCCTTAAGAAACACAAAAAGAAAGGATAGAAAAGAAAAGGAAAGGTCAATATCTCCACCTATTCTTCAGCATATGTTTGAGACTGCTAATTTGATATGCTATCTATTGGAAAAAGATGTGCGGAAGAGCTTATTTGCAAACTGGTTCGCATTTTGTTATTTGTGGCTGTAGTTCTCTAAATGTTGGATCTATCATGGAATCTGATGAACATTCAATGCAATTAACCTACGGTCTCATTCCCTCTGTGTAACCCTTAGTTTTGGGATCTGGAAATGGATATGCCAAGTTCTTGAGTTTTCTTTTCTTTTCATTTTGTTTGGTAAAACTTTTGATACATGTTGTATAAGTAGGAGCTCCTCTAAATTATCTCTCTGCCATTTCAGGGAGATCTGAGAGCATATTTGAAACAAAAAGGTGCGTTGAAACCCATAATTGCTGTGAGGTTTGCGCTGGACATTGCAAGGTCAGTCATCTTCTATGTATGCATGTTAAACACGATAGCAAGCTCCCTTGTTGACATGTACAAGAGATCGTGCCTTCAGACTAATTTCAGCCTGGAATCTGATTTTTGTTGGAACCTAGAGATCTTACAAATACTTCTAAATGAAATAATATGAATGTCAAGCAAATATTACATAATTTTCCTCATTGAATAAGGAGAAAGTACAATTGTTTGCTCGGATATGGACCAACTGTGCTGTTGGCGAGGAAGAATGAAATAATTGCTGAGTTGCCATGATGACTGAAAAAAGAGGCATTGTTATGTACCAGAGCATTTTGTTGTTCACTAGGTACCAGAATAGGCGTACTCTAAAAATTTCAATTCCAAAAGGGTACACTACCAGTTTTGTTGGCATTGTGTCTTGATTTTGGTCTTCGATTTTGTTAATGTAAATGTAAACATGACGCAAGAAATCATTAATCATTTTTAGACTCTTTGGACTTCTGTGATCATGCTTGTTGGCCTTGTTATATAAAGCAAACAATAGATGCTGGAAGAGTCCTCAATCTGCATTATGTGATATTCTGGAAATGCATATTCTTATATAGCTAGTGTGCTAATTTGGCCAGGGAATGAATTATTTGCATGAGCATAAACCTGAAGCAGTAGTACATCGGGATCTCGAGCCTTCGTATGTTTTCTCTCTTTCTCTCTGTGTGTCTGCGTTTTCTTTTCCCTCATTCTCTGTTGGTGAGGAAGTATATTAAGCTAGGAACATGCTCATACTTACATGCATACGAATAGCATGTATTTTCCACATGCATGATGCTTGTTGACATTAAGTAAATGGTGATGTGGTTGAGGGTTTTGAAAGCTTTTTGATTCTTCATGAGTAAGATAACAGAAATATACTGCGGGATGATTCTGGGCATCTGAAAGTTGCAGACTTCGGAGTCAGCAAATTGCTTAAAGTTGCAAAGACAGTCAAAGAAGATATAAAAGTTACTCATGAAGACACTTCCTGTACGTTTTCTTCCTCTGTCAAGGTTCTTAAGTGTAGATATATGTAATGGTTGCATGCACTGAAAAATCTATCCTACTCCAGTCTTCACTGCTGACTTTTCACGTTCTTTTTTTATTGGATAGCGTTAGCTGCTTCTGACATAGCTGCTTCTGACATACTGTTGAATATACAAATACCTTTTACTTTCAGGCTTTTGGATTTGTATTTTAGATGATATTTTACTTATCTATGGGTGCTTATGCTTAGGGCGATATGTGGCTCCAGAAGTTTATAAAAATGAAGAATACGACACTAAGGTGGATGTGTTTTCATTTGCTTTGATCTTGCAAGAGGTAAAACTCTCTCTCTCTCTCTCTCTCTCTCTCTCTCTCTCTCTCGTGTCACTTGCGGACTGTGTACATGTCAGGAACAAAAAATAAAGGAAAGCTTTCAAGCAATTATTCATAACGTGTGCCCAAATAATGTTGAGATGCAAACTTTGCCCGCAATTGGCCTGTGATGCTAATTTAGAATTTATTCGAGTATGAGAAGAGTATGCATTTTTGTTAGTACAGAGGAACTGCATGATTGACATCTTAATATTATCCTTTTGTGTGCAGTGCTATGTCCTGTAGCCTGTCAGATCAAGATGATTTTCCATTTGTCTTTGATCAATAGCTGAATAGCTTGTCACCAAGATGTCACATATATGCTTTTGTATTCACCAACTCTTAGTGACTTTAGGGTGGACCCTGTACTCATTTCAGTTATTGCTAGCATAGGTAAATTTGTGAAAAAGGAGAAAATTGACCAAAGTTTTGTATGATGTTACTATTAAAGTGATCTTCGCCGTTTTTGGGTTATGTATTCTCCATATGCCTTTAGAATGGGTCTTTTCACGTGCTCTTAATAACCTTAGAGAAGTATGGTAGAAACGAAAGAAAAGCTTCACTTATACTTGATAGAAAATACAAAGAAATATGGAGACAGGGAGCACATTGCTCCTCTTGCAGCAAAGGCTTCTGTAATTTAAGTATCCAAAGTGATTTTTTTGCTTGTTTGGGCCCAATACTTTTCATATACCTCAGCAATATGGAATGGCAAGATATTCATATACTCGAAAGCTTCACAAATTTTCCTTCTCATGCTTCAGTTTGTAAAATATTGAAAACCTGGTTTTTCATTGTTTTATACGTTTATCTTATGTAGAAAGATATGAGTGCACATGGTCCTGTACCGGTAGGTGGTGTTGTCTATGTCCACATCTGTAGCTGGCACAGATAGATTGACAATCACCGTATATAATGTTGTTTTTGGCATATGATTGGTTGTCATGAATCAGAATTCTCCCCATGGTTGGATGGCATATTCTTGAAATTGAAAGGTTCTTGTTGCAACATCTGTGATTGTAGATTTCAACTTTAGTATCATTAGGGTGCAAGTAGGACGAATCAAGCACTCAGTGCCCTAAACATCTTCATATCTGTGATTCAAGATTATGCTTTAGGAGATTGTCTAAATTCATCTCAAAGGGCCGGTTGGTCTATAAAATTGAAAATAGTTGGACAAATGGTGATTCAGATTAAATGTTTTGGGCAAAATATGGGCAGAGCTTGAGCTGAAAAAATTGTAATTGATCTACTTAATATTCCGTTTCAGATGATCGAAGGTTCTGTACCGTTCCCTTCAAAGCCAGAATATGAGGTTCCTAAATGTTATGTTGCAAATGAGCGTCCACCTTTTAAAGCTCCAGCGAAGCATTATGCTCATGGTTTGAAAGAGTAAGTCAGTGTGCAACATCTCATATTTAACCTAAACGATTAATGCCCTTGTCTGATGTCGGCATGTAATGGTGGCTAGCCATGTACACGGAATATTTTTGCATAATGGAACTTTTTCCTTTTATGCTTGCTCATCTTAACATGGTTAATTGTTTGTTGTGATCTCAGTAGACTTATGTAGTCCAATATATAAAATGTGACCACTGACTTGATGTGCACTATATATATATATTTTTTAGATAGGTCTGAACGATATATCAATTATTTGCTCCTTTCTGTAAGATTCATTTGGATTTTGGCCATGTCAATGTGGTTCTCTTGTCCACATTGGGGTAGCGTGAGTGAAAAATATTCGAGACAGAGATCTGAGTTGTCTTGTAGATCTTGGTCCTGGTCCATCTCTGATATTGTGATTTCCATAAGCATGGCTTACATCACAAATCACATCTTATTGCATACTTAAGCTACATTGCCAAAACTTTGTTCTAATGAAATGCCTATTTACATATATTTGGAAGGTTAATTGAAGAATGCTGGAAGGAAGAGCCATTAAAGAGGCCGAGATTCAGCCAAATAATTAAGAGGTTGGATCAGATTAGTGTCCAGCTTGCTCGTTCTGACCGATGGAAGGTTCTCTCTCTCTCTCTCTCTCTCTCTGTCTCTCTCTCTCTCTCTCTCTCTCTCTCTCTGTGTTCTAGAAAGGCTAACCTTTTGTATTTCCACAAACCTCAAAATATGCTATTGCAGTTACATATTGTCTATTCCTAAAAGCTCGTTCCAAACCAGTTCACATCTTTTTGAGGCTGTAGATGATCTATTGGTCGAGTGCTTTTGGTTCATATAAATTGTGTTTACGGCTCACATGGACCATTCTGAAGCATGATACAGAATCATTTTATGGAGTGTGAATTGATTCAGGAGACACAGGTACCTGTCTATTCATGGTACTTGCACACCTAGTGCACAGCGAGTTATCCAGTGACTGTTTGTTACTCTTAGCGCAGGCTTCTACTGACTTGCTTTTCTTGGGAGGTCGTGATCCTCATTTCTCGTTTAGTGGGTTGACACCTGTATATGCTCGAGTTCTGGTAGCAGATGGTCTTTGAATAGGGAGAATGGGAATAATATGTCTAGTTGAGTTATCTCATGAGGCTGGTTGGGAATTAGTAGACTCAGTTTTTCAGTCTTTCTGGGACAGACAATTGGTAATGGCAAGCTGGAGGCTATGAAAGAGATATCTATTGTTGCAGTAGTAGGGTTGGTTGTATTACCATATATGTATAGTTCTCTTCAATGTTATTCTAGGATGTCTAATACCCTATGAGTAGGTTATCATTGGCGACATTGCAGGGTTCTACCAGTGGTTACCTGGAATGGATCAGTCAATAACACTTGATGATGGATGGTACATGGTTAGTGTGGTGCCAGTGAGGAGCCTATAACCAGAAACTGTTTTTTACAATTTGGCCTCAGAATCTGGCTCAAAGATGAAGTTCTAAGAAATATTCTTTAGATGGGATTGGCTTGCCATGGAGAAGTTATTCTGAAACACTTCTTATCAGCTGCACTGTTCGCAGATTAAATTCCTATCAACTTTTAGTGTGTACTGAATCTAGAAATCTTTCTTCCCTGTCGTTGTACAGCATTGTTTTCCTGCCTCATCCGAAACTTTGAGTATATCCTTAAACTCATCTTTTGAAAACTGAATTGCAGGTGGGACCCTTCAAATGTTTCGAAAGCTTTCGGGCAATCTTCAAGAGGGGTCGCCTAAATCCAAGCACTCGATCGTCTCACTACTCAACGAGATGAGACTATTGATCACTCCGTTCCTCACAGCTTTGGTGCTGATCCTGCTGGATGAACAATCTTTTTGGTGGACCTTGTGCATGCAGTACTCTGTTTCTTTATCATTCCATCAACGCCCTTCTGCATCTTGATGATTTGAATTTAGCGTCCCATCATCATATGCTTTCAGCATGTGTGCTGAGACATTGTGCAGACTTTGCGAGCCAGTACCTGCCTTCTCTGTATAGTCATAAGGAAAATGATTCTCTGTTATTTCTGCTTTGTTCTCTCTCGAAGCTGCTTTCGAGGAGCTGAGGCCTGCCTCCATTCACAAAAAGCATTGGGTTGCGAGATACGTCTACGGAGTCCGAATGCTAAGCTTGGACTGACTTTGAATTGACTTTGCCGTGATGAAGTGCAAGGAGAGCGAGTAATTCCCGATGTCGGTCCTTGGGCATTTGACTGAGTTGGATTTCGATTGTGGATTAGAAGCAGAGTTTTCATCTTTTTATTCTTTGGTTATCAACGAGGGGGGGCCGAGTGTTTGGCGTACAATCCAAACACGAATGGGAGTCGATATGAATGATAATCCATTGCGACTTTTTTCCTGTTCAGAACAATTGAATCAGGTAAAGTCGAGTTATCATAATACACAAACTAGGCTTAAGAGGTCAGGTCAAGGCTCAATGACTGGCTTGAGCTCGAATCAAGTTGATCTAATAAGCTTGATTCGGATTTTGACTAGGATTTGCAATAGACTTGGGGCGAAAAGCATAGTGCATCATGTGCAAGGGTGAACTATGCAATTAGTCTGTTGAACCATCCGAATGAAGAGCTACGAGACTCATGCTCATGACCTTCACTCTCATGATTTCAAGCGGAGGACTAGAAACGGTAACGTCATTCTCAAAGTAAGTTCATCAATGCACCATGGATACATTGTGCAGCATATAAAGATGCACCCGATGCGAAGTTCGACATAGATGGACAAGAACACAATACAATACGTAGGAAGGAATTGAATGCCGACCCACCAAAAGATGGAATATCGGCAGTCAAATGTGATAAAGAATTCATCAAAATCCTTGTATCGATTGACCTACAACACTTTGCGCTCTCCAGCTCAGAATTCAGTTCTCTATTCTCCAATTTCGCGCCTGAAGGAAGCACAAATCAACCAACTTTACCTAAATGACAAATACAAGCACCCTCTCTCACATCGCTCACCAGACAATCATCGGGCTGTGATGGATCTAGCCGAAGTTTAGGGGCTGGTGTCAGCTTGTTTTCACCGTAGAGCGAACCCACAATCGGACCCTGAGTCTTTTGCATCACGCTTCGGTGCAAGTTTTTTGTTATTCAGAAGCTAATTCAACGAAGAAGCCAAATTGCTCTTATGCAGCGTCTGCAATAGGATGCAGAACTACAAGGCAGTCTACCACCACATCCAGTCCCAGTACCCCGCTGGCAATGCTTCTACCATATATGTATGCTTTGTCCAATATGACTGGACTGTAGCAAACACTTTCCAGGACTGGAAAGATCCCGGAAAGATGCGTTCCACTTGAGATGCGGAAAGAATCAGTTTTCTCCTCTGGCCGGACAATAGAAACTCAGGAAGAGCTATCAACTAAGTCACTGCGGTTATGTTCTTCCTTGCTCGAGCCATCATCCTCGCTCCTTTTGTTGCATTGATGAGCTAAACGTTCATAAAACTCGAGCGCTTTCGGGTGTGCCTTGATGATGGTAGGATCGAAACCCGATAAATGGAGCCCGCTCAAGCTCCTCACTCGGGAGAGAGCTACGTAAACCATCCCATACCCGAAACTTCTAGTTAGATCGGTATGGAGACTGTCGAGGCTCATGCCCTGACACTTGTGAATGCTTAGAGCCCAAGCCAATATGAGGGGAATCTGCTTTCTTTGAGCAACCACGGAATCTCCGTCCAACACGTACCATGTTTCCGGCTCGATTACCACCGTCCTACCAGAATCGAACTTTACCATCGGCAAGACACCCTCGCTACATAGGTCAGAGACAACCGTATCCTCCGGCTTCACAAATCCGACGACTGTCCCAACAGCACCGTTCACGAGTCCACGCGAAGTGTTTTGTTCTTTATCAGCATCACCCTCGCACCTTCGCATAGAAAAATCTCATCGGGTGCCATACCCCGCTTGACTTGCCTCTTCCAAGGATCACTGCCACTATCAGCTGCTGAAAAGACAAAACCCTCTGCTGCCAACTCTTCAATTTTATAATTGTTCACCTCATTGACGTCTTGGTTCCGTGGATACAGTCGAACAACAGAAGGATCTGGCTCATCAGAAGCGCAAGATTGTTCCAGGAATTCCCAGTCGTCGGGACTGATCTCTCCTTTCCTTATACCCTGAAGCACCTTAACGAGTCTTTCATCCGATTGCCTGAATACTTTGGTAAGCTCAATTTGCAAGTCAAAGCTCGATTGCCAACAATCGGCTTCGAATGCAAATTGTTTCCTCGACACACAATTCCCCTTTCTGGGTATCGGCGGCAGCTGTAAAAAGTCCCCAGTCGCAATGAGCTGAATTCCTCCCCAAGTCTCGCCCGATTCCCGCAGCTCTCTAGCAATACATTCAAGATTGTCGAACAGCTCGCCGTCCACCATACTAATCTCATCTATGAACAGGGCTCGAACCTTTTTCCACCTCTTACAGGCCTTCCTGTCCATGTAAATGTCCAAAGCCGAAGCTTCGGGACCAGGGTTCTTGATGCCTGCGAAGGAGTGCAAGGTTTGCCCGCGAAGCGCGCAAGCGGCAACTCCGGTGGACGCGGTCACAAAAACTGTAGACCGGCCCAACGAATCCTTCAACAACTTGATGATATGCTTAAGCAAAGCGGTTTTCCCGGTGCCGGCCGACCCGGCGATGAAGACCGATCGGCCACCGGAAACGGCCGATATGATTCGGGTCTGCTCTTCAGTCCATTCCAAATGACCAGTCCTGGCCCTTGTGCTTTTCGGGCGGTTCTTCTTGTTCCCGGCCTCGGGCAGCTCCTTGCCTCTAGGGTACGCCGCACTTTTGCTACTGTAATTCCTATAAGCACGCTTCAATATCGCAAATGCCCTCGTCCTCATCTCGCGGACTCTCCCTAAAACTCTCTTCTTTGTCAGGTTCTTCAAGAACTTGAACCCAAGAAAAATCTGAAAGCTAAACTCGGCATTACCGAAAGGAACGCTACTGCGAAATCGCAGGGCAAAAGAGAGGACGAGATTTTCATACCGACGGAGGGAGGATAGCTTTCCGAGAAAAGATTGAAAAATCTTGCAGTTCGTGATGCGAAAGGGAGAGTGAAAATGAGGAAGTCGCCATTGGAGAAGACTGAGATGCCAAATCTTGAAGAACGGCGGCACGCATTGGTTGCTCCAGCCAGTGCTAATTTCATAAGTAATCTTCGGTTCCGCTTGTCGCAAAGAAAATAAATATTTTCTTGAAATGTATTGTTTTAAATAATTTATTAATAAAAATATTTTAAAAAACTTACGCCTAAAAATTTTTCGTAAATAACGAAAATATTTTATTTATTCGTGTTTGCAAGCCATATGAGTTATCATTTTCTCAAAAATGATCGGACTCCGCTTAAAGTACATTAATTGCAAAACTTATTTAAGCTTTTCCCTATTTATTGAGTTGATCTAAGAAAAAGATGACTAATGTCTTGAGTTGTACAAGGCCTAATATATATTATCGAAAGAAGTTATCGCCTTACACTCGTGCGAAAGGTGTGTTGGACGAATCACATTAAATTGTTTCGTGAATTCAAGACGGCATATATCATGAACCCAATATTGACCGCCACAACTTCTTTTGCTTTTTTACATAGTTTTGGTGAATAAAAATAAAAAAAAATGATGTTTTTGAATTTTCTTTGCATGAGGAACGAGAACTCTGCTGCCGCCGTATCGGCTTTTATCGATTGTGTAATTTCTTTATTTGAATTATTCTCAATGTATTATTAGAGCTGTTTTAAAATATCCAGCATCACCCATTTGATAATTAAAATTTGCGAGACCTCTTGTGATGAGCATCGAATTAAGGTGTCAATGTTGAATAGGGAAAATTTAAACTAAATTAAGGCGAAACAAATACAACTCTTTTTTTTTTTTTGTGCAAGGGAAAATCGCGAAAATATCTTTATTCTAAATCGGAAAAAAAGAAAGGAAAGAAAGGAAAGCGGGCGAAAAAATAAGGTGAAAAGTTGGCGCTTCATCTCCTCCGCGCTCCGCTGCGTACCTCCCCACCGGATTCACCCCCAAATCCATCTCTCTCTATCTGAAGCGTCGATGGCGTAAACCCTAAATTCACATCCCGACCTCGCCTAAGCCCCCCTCGCAGTTCCCGATTGCAGCGGAGCTTACTCCATCTCCAGTTCACTTGGCGCCCACGTAAGTCCCTCCTCCTCCCTGTCATGCCCGTGCTTCGTGTCGCGAAAGCTTTCGTCTTTCGCCCCTTCCCCCGAGCGCGAAAACCTAATCGGGTTATCTCTGTCTTTATACCTTCTTTTTCCTTTGGTGGAGCGCGGTCGGGTTCTGGGCAAATTTAACTCGACCTGCGTCCACTCCGATCCGAAACCCATATAGGTTTCCGCTATAAATGATCTGTCTTAACCCGACCCGGATCTTCGCGCGTGCCGAGTGTGTGTGTGTGTTTTTTTTTCCTGAGCTGGTTGGTGATGGTGACGGGTTTCGGATCTTCCGACCCGTCTCGGTTCTTCCTTCCTTCCTCCCTTGTTGCGTGCTTCCTGGCGCTTTCGTTATGGGGTTTGTTGGCGGGTTCTCTAACGTTGGTTCGTGGGGAGCCGAAACGTGCAGCTGCTTGTCGTGAATGTTTTGTGCATCTTTCGTTGCTCTGTCGTTCCTACGTTGTTGGTGTCAGTTTACAGTTATCACCGAGTGAAGTAGGAAGCGAGTCTACGTTTCGGTTGAAATAGACCAACGGGCGGTGCAATGATGATTTGAACATGATGGCACCTTTAGTTTCAGCGTCTTTTCTGTAGAGGATGGTATAAACTCTTCCAGTGTTCAGATCATTAAGCAGGAAGTAATGTTCATTGGGTCCTAGATTGGTTCGGATTTATCTGTTCGGTTAAAATGATCTCAAAAAAAGAACGTCATTTGATGTAGATGGTCTCCTCAGTTTATCCTGCCCATCCTCTGGGAGCCTAAAATGCAGACTGTGATGAAGTAAATTCTCTGCCAAAGGCCTTTACCCTCTGTGCTCTAAACGCCGGAAAAGTTGGGATAGCATGCGTCTTCCTGTTCAAATTGCTTTTCAGGGACTGCCAGTGCCTGCTAAATCATAACCGGACTTGCAAGATGCGGAATCTATTTGAGGGAGCAAAGTCACGTGTGGATTTTCATTTGAAACTAGTCTTTCTCTGAGGCTGTTAGCCGGTGTAACAATAGTCGCTTGGACCCAATCTGTCTTTGTCTAAACCATACAAAAAAAGCAACTGGTGCATTCCAGCACTATCATAGTTGTAGTTTCGGAAATGGGAGGGGAGGATCGACCCGTTCAGTAGAATTCCGAAGAAAGATTGTTGGCAGCAGGTGGAGACATTTCTTTGGCCCCGTCAAAAGGAAATGCGGGCAGGGGATAGCTCGGCAGAAGGTTCGAGAATGGGGTAGGAAAAAATAACTTAGCTGGTTTTTTTGTTGACATCGGAACCTGAGAATATTCAAGGACCCGTTACCCGGCAGGGGAAAACCATGAGCAGGTTGAAATTAGGGTAATACCTAGTGGAGGACCGAACCAGTTTTCGTTGTTGGATGACTTGTGTTAGGAGTGAAAAGCTTATCGAATCGAAGTGGTCTCGTGTGATCTCATGCGCGGCCATCAGAAAGCCCCTTTCTCGCCAAAACAAAATGGAGTTGGTTTGGTGATCATGCAGTTATCCTTCTCCTTTTCCTTGGCCTCTTTTACTTTCTTATTGACCAACGGATTCATTGTTGCAAGGAGGGTTGGGCTTATGCCCCCAGTTGCTCTTGCTTCGTTCGGGGTACTGCCCCCTTACTCAACATAGGGCCGCTCGCGATGGCGTGTTTGGCAATGCCCTCTGCATGTTGGTCTGCGGGAGTGGATCTTCAGCCACCACGGGTGCGTCTTGTCTTGCTGATGAAGCCGGCGGGAATGAAACAAATCTTTTCTTTTTGTATATTCTCGATGTATGCGTCCCAATCCAAGGAAAGGGAAGTGAGCTCAACCAGCGCTAGAAGCATCGTTCGATGAGGAA